>OMLP01023472.1:25181-43034 GCA_900302685.1 Spondyliosoma cantharus | reverse complement strand
CCTGGGCCGTTATCTTAGCAGTGGCTGCCGCTGCAGCCACAGCTGCAGCAGGCGGCAGACCACCAGGGGTCGTGGGGGTCAGTAGGGGCATGGGGGGAGTCACTGCTTTGCCCACCCGTAGGTACTGACCCCCCAGGTCAAAGAGGTTCATAGAAGACACAGCATCCAGGGCTGACTGAGGCTTTTCATACTCTGTAAGTGAATAAAGTAGTCATTAATAGCAGAGCGACGGTAACACATAGAGCACGAGCGAATGAGGGCCCTCGAGCTCACCAATGAAGCCAAAGCCTCTGTGTCGCCCTGTGGTGGGGTCTCTGGCTAACGTGCAAGACTTGATCCTTCCAAAGGCCTCAAACACACTCTTGATGTCATCGTCTGACAGGTCGGGGTGGACGGACGCCACATAGATGCGGTTAAAGGCGCGGGCCTCCTCTGCCAGCTGGTCAATGATGGGTTGCGCCTGACCGATGTTACTTGGCCGCCCAACCTATAGCACAGATCATACCAGCAGGGCTACTGAGTAAGGGGTTTATAGAACCAACCGAGAACGCACTTCCGCAAAAATCCCTGCACTGCTGACTTTCGGCTGCCACCGAGTTCAGTCAAAGCCACTGTCCTACTTTCATGACACAATGCTATCCTGTCAAGCATTCCCTGTTCATTATTTACTGCATGTCCATCACTACACTTTTTAAAAGATTTAAAGTGGCTCTGAAAAATTAAAAAGCTAATTATATTTCCAGCCTGTGTAAATTTATGTCCTTATATTAGCCTCCAGATACTGAAAACTCTTGTTTCAAGACATGACTTTAACACTAAACTGTGGATATACTTTTAGTCCTATGAATTTTTCAGATTTAGATGTTGCCAATTTAAAAAAAAAAAGTTAAAATGGGACATTTTAGGAATCTGTCACTTACAAGGGTCTGATAATTGTGCCAAAACAAAGACTCTTGATGAGTAAGGTAGAAGTGGTTGTGCAATTTCTCATTAGATTACTTGAAAATGTAACTTTAACTCATGTCTAACTAATATCTGCAGCTTAATTCAAAAACACCAGATTCATGCTCAGTGTGACTGGCTGAGCTGGTGGCGACACCGAAAGGAAAACGCATTAAATGCCTAATGCTACGATTACGCACTCTGAAAAATTCCTTTCTTTTGAAAAAAATAAAATAAAAAAAAGACGAGTCAAAATCGGACTGGGATCTGTACTACAGATGGGGCGGCCAAGCAACACCAACCAGGCGCAGCCCATCATCAGCACATGATGGACAAAGAGCGACGCCACGCGCCATTGGGCATCCTACTGGAACTGGTCACTAAAATAGCTTTGATGAAATCATGGAAGCATAACACACAACACAGACAGAACTCCCAACATACATCCAACACACATATAACACACGCACCTGGAAATTAACAGACACAGACAAGTAAAGAAAGAAAAAAATTAGTCACATATGAGAAATTTCACAAGCCATTTAAGTATGATGAAACCAGAAACAGGCTCAGTACCCCAAATGAAAAGAAGGAATCCAAGTCCCTTTGTAATCAAACTAAACCAAAAATATTCAGGAAAAAGAGATAAGTTGTTTCCCATTCATCCATGTGTTCCTAAGACCTGGAGGCATACCCATCTCCAGACAACTTACCTTAATGTTTCGCCCCCCCAACATGACTGAGTTCATCTGCTCCAGTGCCAGCTGAGCAGCCTCTGGCACATCATATTCCACAAAGGCAAACCCCTGCAAAGTCAGTTAAAATGGAAGAAATAATACACTGAAGACACAGGAATCTAAAAAGGATTTAAATCAGGAAGAAACAGCAGAATTTATACCACTTGTCAAATGACACAGACCTTGTGTTTCATTGTAACAGAGTCCCAGGACATGTCAATGCTCTTGATTGGGCCGAAGGGGGCAAAGGCCTGTCTGATGGTGTCTTCACCAAGCTCATAGTATATGGAGCCAACATACACCCGACACATGATGGCTAGAGCGCGTTGCCGCTGTGCTGCCACCTGCCAACCGAGGAAAATAACACATGGTAAGCATTAGAGTAAAATAAAGGAAGACAAACAAACACACACACACTAATAATAATAATAAATATGTATTTTATACTGTGCTTGCTCTCCCCAGAAATAGTTGGAGGCCAATTCCAAGATAGGGGGTCTGGACATGTAAATAATAATGGGCTAGTGTAATCAATGAACAGAACTTTGGGGAAAAATGCTAACATGTTTAACAATTCTAAAAGATCGATGTCCGCACTTGAAATTACAATATGGCCTCTATTCTGTTACTACTGAACAGACATATGGAGGAAAACACACTGAAGTGATTGACATGCACAGCCCTCACAAATATTTGGCTTCAGTAACTGACCTGTAGTCCGGGGATGCAAGTAAGGTAACAAAAGTAATGGTGGAGTTCAAACGAAATCCATACAAAGTCTTGATGAAAGCATTTCAAACTTTCTTCTCAAGTCTAAGGGGAGGGATGGTTTAACCACCAAAAGTTGCTGTGTTTTACTGACGCCTTTAAGTCAGTCTGCTTCTGCTGATTTCAATCTACTGCCAACAAAATATAACATGTGCCTAATTCATGACTTGTTAACTGACAGAAAAACTTGACTTTGAGATGGCCAAAAAGATCCCTGTTCCAGCAGTTCTCTCATTTTGGTCCATTAAAGGGATTGCTATCCCTCTTTTGTCCCATGCCAAGAAGTTTCTGTTTCAATTGTACAAATGCATATTTTTCAAAGAGAAATGACTCACATTTATAAACCCTTTAAAAGCCCATAAACTTCTTGTTAAAAATATTAATGAAATTATCCGATTGTGACTCAAGAAAACACTTGTTTGAACTACTGACAGTCATTCATCTCACAGGAGATTTTTACGGACATGGTCGAAGATAACTAGCAGTAGAAAGCCATGTTTTCTCACAAAATATGCATTCTTGGGTTAGATAAAAGGCAGGGGTTGTTGCCAAAGCAACCAGTTAAAGAAGGGTAACAGTCCTTTTCCATTGGGAATGCGCACAGAAAAAAAATTTAATAATCTATTGACCGATTGTAAAGGTGAGAGAGGATCTCCAAAGCCCATTGTCACTGCTGCCATCTGAAAGACAGTAAAGATGAAAAAAGTGCTGAAAAGTAGGTTAGATATCCCTTAGCTTTGCTTTTTCAAAATTCTCAATGCTTTGCTAGATAGACAAAAGCGGTAAGGCTAACACCATATTCAGACACTCCCACTAAACAACATACAGTTTGGGGAGTTGCCTCCCCTATCTACATTACAAATATCCACACAGCAATAAAACATGAACAAATCCCCTTTAAAAGATGCAAAGCATTCAACATGATAACCAATGCCTTCATGACGATCTTCTCCATCTGAAAAAGAGCAGAGGCAAAAGCAAGGGCACATGGCCTACACATGTGGTCTTTTTCACAGCGTGGTGGAGAAGGGAGTAAGATTTCCAAGAGAGCTAAACCAAAACCGACATCTGACTCAAGAGATGTCAGAGTTACTAATGTCTGAAAAAGCTAAAATATTTTGTCTAGAATCAACACTCACAGGCGACACGCGCATTACAAACTGTTTGTACGGCTGAGTACCACAAAATTTTACACATCTCACCTGCAGGTTGGTGAGCTGCTGTTGTTGATGGGCGATGGTCTGCTTCACCAACACACTCTTAATGCTTTGTTCCATGGCATACTTCTTTGCCTGTGAAAAAAGAAAAGTGATCAATTTTGACCTTCTCATACAAGTAACACTTGTGCCTTTAGACAGACATTACATATGAATGCACACAAGAAACCAGGTGACTTTGAGGAATGAGATTAAGGTGGAAATAGGACACCACATACATGCACTGAAGTAACTCAATTCCTTCAAATCCACATTTAAATGCAGCAGGTCCATATTTTGACAGTATGCTTCAGTAAACTAAAATATTTTAACTTCTAGTGGCACATTTCTTTCGACTGTTCTTTGTTGTGCAGTTTCTTTAATCACCATGTAGGTACTGAAGCCAGGTTTACGAGATCAGGTTACCCCAGATATACATGTAAATTCACTTGTTTATTTTAATTGTGTAAGGCAATTACATTATCACTGAGGGTAGACTAACGCTGATGCTGTATGTAACTTACCCTCTGAAGTGCCTCCTGCTGCTCTGGGGTAAGAGGCGGAAGGCCAAGCTTGGAGCCTGTGCCCTGTCCATTCTCCATCGTCAGAGCTTCACCTCCCTGCAATTCAGAGACAGCAATTTGTTTAAAAAAATTAAAAAAAACAAAAACAAAACACAAGTCTGAAGCATAAACACCGGCTTGTATGTACACCCATAACTACATTTTCCCACAAAGAAATGTCCTGTAATGCAATCATAAGTCACATCACCTCAATCACCACAGGTTATCATATACAGGATTTACACCCGGATTTAACCCAGGTGGGACCGGACGAACTCCTTACCTACGCAACCCGCTTTTCGCTGGGTCCACCAGACTGAGGCAGGAAAGCCCCCAAGGGGAAGAAGAACTGATGGGGAAGCTTTAACAATTCAACAAATTCTAGGGGAAATAAAAAATGCCTTCAGACTAGCGTTAACAGTAAGAGAAACAGGAAGCTAGCATTACTTTACATTGCAATCAACAAATAGCCAGCCCGCCATTCCTTGGCTCAGCTAACGTTAGCGTGATGCACATGAATGCTAATGATGGTAGCATAACGTTGAGGTTACGTTAGCTATCGCTAGATAAATTACCAATAACTTGCAACGGCCAGACCTTAGCCGACGACATATTGATCTAAAGTAGATATGGACATTAACTAAACCCATCTGCATTACCTCACGATGGCCATAATAGCACAATTATTACAAAACAGCACTACGCGATAAGAGAGGCCTGGTTTCTATTTAGCTTTACAACGGTACCTTTGTTGCTAGCAAGGAGCTAGCCTACGTTAGCTAGCTAATGTTAGGCAGTCATTACTATGGCGCGCGAAGCAAACTGTATTTCCCCCAATGCGATATATCGTCTATTAAACAGGATATTTACAACAGCTAAATTCTACAAAACATTGCCTATTATTTAAGCAACTACCAGTGCAGCTGAAAACAACGTGGA
Organism: Spondyliosoma cantharus; assembly: GCA_900302685.1. Classification (NCBI taxonomy): domain Eukaryota; kingdom Metazoa; phylum Chordata; class Actinopteri; order Spariformes; family Sparidae; genus Spondyliosoma; species Spondyliosoma cantharus. Next base: position 37,889 of record OMLP01023472.1, on the reverse strand, counting down.
CGTGTCTTTTAATCAAGGAATTTATTTACCGCAGTCTCCGTAACCGCCATGAAGCACACCTTCTTGGAGAGGCCCGACTGCACCACAAAGCTCGCGAGACTTTCCCGTTTTCAATGAAAGGTATCGCGACATTTGAAGCATCGCGATGACAAAGAGGAGATAACCTCTAATTTTTTAATCTTCCACGTTTAAAACTGTTAAAAATGTCATAATAACCCACCAAACACCGCTGAAACTGATTAGGAATTTCAGCTGCAATTCTACTGTCTTTTAATCAAATACTGTATTCAAATGGTACTTGAAACACATTTTGGTAGCTGTATAGCCTACGTTTTGTGTTAGTGTCTTAAAATTGTGGCTTCAGGTCCAAAACTACATTTCCCTATCATACCCAAATTTATTTAACTTTTTTTCTGCATGGATTTTCTTTCATAACACCTAGCCTACATCTACATTAATTTAACATGTTCACCAACTTAGAAAATCTACTGTTCCTTTTGCTGAATTTGTTTAATTTGCCAACAGTGAAAATAGCTCTGACATCAACTAACTGTAGTATGACCTAAAGGACAGACTTGAGAGAAGTTGCTTTTGACAAACAGGAGATGCCTATTAAATCAATATCGTAACACTATCTTGCAGACATTTGACACAAGTCTTTCAGCCCAGCTGCAAGTAAGTCCCAAATCATTTGGTCCAAGTCTCGAGCAAGTCCCAAGTCAAGTCACTCTTTCCCAACACTAGATACTGCAGTCTTACCATAGAGATAAAAGACACAGTATTTGTAGCTGTTTAATAATGATATCACGAACAGATTTATCTAACCTTGTCAAAAATTAGGACAAATAAACACATAAATATATTGTAGCCTATTTAATAATTGTCTCAAGTCAAGTCAAGCCGTGAGCTTTTAACGTCCAAGTTGAGTCTCAATCATTTATTTTCTGTCAAGTGGAGCTGCAAGTCATCAAAACAGTGACTCAAATAGGCGACCATACGACCATATCTCTAACACATTTTTAGAAAATGCATGAATGTAAAAATATACTTGTACATATTGGGATATGTCATCGACAGTGCAAGAATTCCATAATAAACATATCCTAATAATTTCAGACACAACCAACATGTCACACATTGTTTATTTATTGTCATGTATTTAATTGCAGTAGCTACAATATTTAACAAAGGTTTTAAGTAGAACACATCCAAAGGCAAGTTTCATTCAACAGATTCACAGGAATAAAAGTCATCTGACATAAAATAAGACTGATATGGATGTTTTTTGTTTTCATGTTCGCACAGTCTAAACATTCATTTTTCTTGGTCAGGTTCCCTCCGGAACTGAACTGTGACTGACAAAGGCAGAAATGCAGAGTTCTGAATGGTTGCAGGCTATTAAGACATGCAGCTTACTGTATTAGATCAGATGAGAGCAAGAGTGGCACTGCTTTGCATTGAAATATTGTCTGAAAGTAAACCCCTCCAACAGCCACAAACAAATATGTACACCGCAGCCTCTGGTAGGTGAATCTGGGACCCCTGTCTGCAGAGACGTGCTGATAAGAAGGCATGACACAGAGTAAGTAAGTACTGTAAAGCAATGACTGTACAGCAGTGTAACTGTTATGAACCTCGACCTTACAGAACCCGGGAAACAAATGAAGCAGAGCTAACTGAGTCTGACAAATGAGAGTATACTGCTGAAGACCGATCAGACAATTCTCTATTGTTGTAAGGAAAAATCCATCCAAATGATAGTCTTTTATGGGGCCAAGATTGGGCTCTTGACAAGAAAATCTGGCAGCAATGAAGGCATGTGTTCTATTTTTGTGTTTGTGTGGGCTGCAGTGCAATCAATTCCAAAGTTCACGCTGATATTGTCTGAAATAAAACTACAGTGGATGTGATACTGGGGAAGTGAACAAAAATATTCTTCTCTTGTATCATGATTTTTTAACGACACGTGCAGCCACTGAAAACCTCCATACAATAGGTCAGCATGTACATTCTCGAAGATTTTGGGGTGGATTTTTCCTTTAAAACACCTCGAGACACCTTTAGAAAAGAAAAAAAAAATCACAAAATATGCTCAGATGGATTAGGAAGTACCCGAAAAGTAAATATAGCAATAACATTAACAACAATATGGCAATTTTTTTATTAACAAGTCTTAAGTCACCAACACCATTCTTCCCATTTAATATACTGTATCACTATGATTTTACTCCACAAGCTTCACATGATGTATTCCAACTTTTGTACGAATGCTGCAGCTCTTTCTAAACTAATATTGACTGCACCAGAAACATTATTGCCTGAAGCACAAGTCCAATAAAATAATAAAAGCTCATAATGGAGCTGCCATTACTGACTGTCAGGTTTCATCTGCACATTCACACAGGCTGAACCCATGATACTAACCCGAATCAATGCATCTGCTTTTAAAACCATAAAGTCAGCCCTCAAATAAGTTAAAATTCCAAATTGCTTTATGCTGGCTCCGATGCCGTCTCATTAGGAAATTTTGTCCAAAGTACATTGCCATATCAGGCACTTTGCAAGTCTTTGGCTTTCAGAACACTTTCACAGGGAAAAACCCTTATTAAGAGCACTACAGGCTGAAAGAGAGGCATCATCTCATTGCTCGTCACTACATTACATTACATTAGGCGTGGTGTTGTTAAGTTCTGGGAGAAAGTAGCCTTTAGAGTGCAGTGAGGGGAGTCAACTTGAAAACAAGCTTGTGCAGAGCTTCTATTGTTCACAGTTAAACAGAAATAAATAAGTCAGCTGAATGAATGAGTTTCAACAGTGCGCGTTGGACGGAAAAAACGAATTCCTTTATAATGAAGGTTCCGGCTTGTGAGGGAGGGAGGTTTCAGTAAATGACTTTGTTTACAATTGAAAGTAAATAATCACCAATCAAAGTAGACAGTGGAGTGCAAACAAGGCTTATGAGCAATGAAACGTCCTTAGCTGCAAGTAAAATGTATCCGTTCTGAATAGTGGCATTTATGGAAAACCCAGGCTGTCAAGATATCTTAAGGCGTGATAGCCCTTTTAGGCAGGGAGTTTGTCAATCTTCCACTGCTTTGTGGGACTGCTGAACACAGCCATGATGCCTCCAGCCCTCCGAGCAGAGGTGCCTTAGGTTCCTCTCTCAGTTGTGGCGGTTCTTCCTTCTCTCTTCTCTCAAGGCCCAGCTTCCTTCTGTACTTGTCCCCTTTTAATCCCCCAGCTGGGACGGCTCTCTCTCTCTCTCTCTCTCTCTCTCTCAGTTCCCGGCTGTGTAATCCTTCCCGCTGCCCTCTCTCGATCTGCGTTGTGGTCAACGCCCAGGCCCCTCTGATTGGGCCAGCCGGTGTCGTGACCCCCTCCTCACTGTGTGCTCCCGGACGCGAGTGCTCGGACCCGGTGTCGGCTGATGGCGTCCTCCAGGAATCCTGCTACCTTCTCACTGTCCTCCTGCGCAGCACAAGGGACATTTTTAGGACTAGATATGAAGTCCCCATATTACTTAATGAGTTCAAAGGTTTTACATTGTTGTTCAAATAAAGAAGCTTTTATATCTACCTCATTTATGAAGGCGTAGTGAACAAGTTCACTGGCAAGGTCTTTGGAGGTGTCAGCTGAAAGTTTGACATGGAATATTTCGGTTACAAAAATCTGATAAAAATGGACCAACGGCATGTTTTTTAAAAAAAAGGAACACTATGTAGTTTTGGGAAATACATTTTTATCAGAACAGAAAGATCTTCATTGACTGATGTCTTTGCCTAAAAAACTGAATAAACAAACTCTCTTTGTTTTCACAACTGATTAAACTGAATAAACAAACTGACCTTAAAGGAATATATGCAGCAAATGAATCCAACTAACACCTGTTGTATTTGCATTAAATCCTGATGTACTGTAGCGTATTTCTCTGTGCCATAGAGCTTCATTTTTATCCTCAACTATTAAAAACACACTATGGTCATGTTCTTTAATTGCCATGAACATGGCACCGTAGTTTCACTTATAATTTTGTTTCAATTCGTGCAGCACACCAAATCAGCCACAGAAAATAGTCCCCAACAAAAGCTCTATTTATTCTTGTTTGAGCATTGTTTGCTAAAAATTAGTGCCCACATGTTTTATCTGTTTACATCTTTAATAGGAGCCAGTGGGTGTGAGAGACACAGAGAAGCTAGTCAAGACACAAGGTAATGAGAGACAGACACTTTGGTGTTTTTTTGGTTTTCATGGACCTCGTAGACAAAAATACAGAACAATGCTGGCATTATCATCACTTACTTGGAAGGATGTCACAGCTAAGCTGCCTATGAAGTTTGTCATCCATCTTCAGAAACAAAGAGAGCTGGGGAGGGATCAAAAAATCAAATTTAAATCAAGCTGGATGTAATGTTTAACCACAATTTAAAGGAGACCTATTATGCTTTCCCTTTAATGTGTTATATCGATTCTCGTGCGTATAAAAAGATCTTGAAAGTTAAAAAAGTCATAAGTACCAACAGAAGCTCCTCTCTGCCACGAGAAACGCTGCTCCTGAAACACCTCATCAGTAGTCCCGCCTTTAATTCCATGACTTTGTGACATCACACTACGTCAACATGTCACACATTTGCCTAATCTATGCCCAGTGGCTAGTTTTGCACGTAAGAATTGCTTTAGCACAGCTGCTCCGTTGTTGTTTGCGTTGCTGGCTCAGGCGTGTGTGAGCTGATCAATCAGAGGAGACTGGGTATTCGGGGGGGGGGCTTAAAGAGACAGGAGCTGCAGCACTGGACAGTATGAGAAAACTATAAACTTGTTGAGCATTAAAGTATGTTAACCTGTTGTAGCAGTAACCCAAAATTATTTTATTAACCTGAAAATGAGCATAATACGTCTCCTTTAAAATAAATGTTGTACATTTCTTGCAAAAATAACAATATTCTTGATTATTCAGGAGCCCAACAAAACAGCTTATACTAAATTGGGCCAAGTACCTGTAATACTATGTGACTCACATGAGTTTTGGTCCCTTCTTCATTGGACTCCAAATTACAGTGGATCTGAACAACCTACAACGCCAGCAGAGAAAAATACACTCGTGAGCACAGCAAAATGTGGAGACAGCAAAAAATATCTTTTAATATGTTTTGGGTGATGACAAATGGTGAACAGACATAGACACAAACACACACAGGTCCCGTTACATATTTTACATCAGCAACAAACCTTTCCTAACATCTTAATTATCCCTGCAAAGGAGATTATGTTCTCCCCTGTGTCCCTCTGTCTGTCTGTTGTTGTTTTTTAGCAGGATTACACAAACACTACTGAATGGATTTCACAAAACACGAAAGCAGTATGGGTCACAGTCAAGAATAGCACCCATTATCTTTTGGTGTGGATCCACATAAAGGGACGGATCCAAGAATGTTTCCTGACTTTCTTTAACATTGCAATATAAGGCAAGCTTTCAGGACTTTGTATGAACCCTGTAAATTATGCTAAATTCTGCTTAACCAGATAACAACCACATGTTATATCCGAGACTACACAGACATGCAGCCAGATTGTGCATCTGACGTCTGAAAGTCTAACCTTTCTGGTTTCCGTCTCCTGCGGTTCAGGAGTCGGCGTCTTGACCGTCTCCACCTGCTCCTGAGACAACGACAAGGCTCGGGGGACGGGGTGAGGCCGAGACGAGGCGAAATTCATCAGGGGGTAAATACCGTTCCTGAAGGGAGGAAAAGATGTGGAACTTAATGCTGCAGTCGCAGCTTGATCGCCAATACAAAATGAGTCACAAACTGTAGCACCACTCACTTGACATCCTCCAGAAATTTGTCGAGTTCCAAAGGGGACACATGGGAATATCTACAAGACACGAGGAAACAACACAGAAGAGCAAAGTGAGCGCTGGGCCCGACGTGTCAGAGTGTATTCTTCAGCAAAGATGTGAGGCGCGAGTGTGATTTTTTTTTACTTGAGCTGAACTCCCTGTCTGTCTTCGTGTTTGATCTCTGCCATGACAGCGTTGGGGTCAAAGGACTTGGTTTTCTCCTCAACACAGTTTTCTGGAAGCAAGTCTGCTGACACAAGACAAGTCTGGACATTAGTGAACTGAATTGATACAGTAAAAACTCTGTTTGTTGTTGTTGTTGTTGTGAATATATGTTTGGAATGACACCCTACTTGCCCTTTGGGATAATAAATTGCCCGACTGCATGCTTAAACAGATATATTGTATACGTCCCATGATAAATGAGCGCTAAAAATTATCTGCTGCACGTAGGAACAAGTGAACATCATCACAGGGAGGAGACTTTTGGTGCCGTTGAGCTCGGCGTGTGGAGGTGAGAAACTCACACTGGTTGTTGATGAGGCAGTGGGCGGCGAGCAGTTTGAGGGAGTGGACCTCAAACAGGACTCGGTGGAACAGAAGGTCGTGAGCTGTAGGACGGAGCTTGGCTTCGTGACGCAAACAAGACTGTGTGAACTCCTGCGGGAAGCAACGAGACACTGTAACTACACGATTGAACCAGTTGAACGAGCATCTTTCTGTGTGTTGTGGATTTGATCAATGATATGTTTTACATACATATTTACTCCAAAATTGCACAAAATCTCTGCATGTGGCATGAAATGAATCTGTAAAAGCAAGGTGATGTGTGTAAGCCGGCGTTAACGGAGCAGTGTTGAGACAGTTCGTCTTTGTCTCCGTGTTTCTGCGGCCGCATTGCTGTGTATTTAGGACATAAAGTATTTTTGACACTCACTCTCATGAGAGGGTCTTCCAGAGATTGACCCGCATTGACGATGGCCTCCTTGGACACAGCAGTGTCTCCGTTGGCCTGGATCTCCAGTACTGCCATCTAGGGGTACAAATCATCTGTTAACACAATCATAAACAGTCACGGTCAGAGAGGGGATTCTTCTACAGAGCAGTTTCTCTCACCTCTAGAGCACAGATTCCAAAGGAGAAAATATCTATGGCGTAATCATCTTCGCCAGCTGGAAAGAGAAAAGGGGGAGCAGAGATAAAAGACCCCAAAATGAAAATGTAATTGTTTAGTCTTAGTTAACTTTTATAGTTCAGACTAAGCTGTCTTTTTACAGCTGTGAAATTAGCACAAAACCTCCCATTAAATGTCTCCAAATAAGTTTTAATAAATTCATTATCTTCCGACAATTTCAGTCGTTAGGTCACAGACTTCCCACAGCTCTCTGGTGGAAGATTCAACTCAAAACATTTGCTCCAAAATGCTTATTTTTAGGGCTATTTAAAGACTCTGTTAATACTGATGTTGTGGGAAAAGGGAAACATGGAGCAACAGGGGCTAATGGGCTGTCTGTTGTGTACAAACTCTAGAGCAAGTTTAAAAGGGACAGTACACCCCAAAAATCAAATGCATATTCTTCCTGTTATCCATCTAGATTTTTTCTGCCAAGTTTTGAAGATATCAGCCGTAGAGATGTCTGCCATGTATGCTGTTCTGTAGCGCCTCGTCCTCCTCACTGAGTGAGAGACGGACGGAAAAATTCCTGCTTCTCATTGAAAGTTTTAAAGGAAAGGAGCTGCAAAATCTGCCACATCAAATTTTTCTGTCCATCACGGGAGTCGCAGAAATCATGACCCGAATGCTGAGGATAATCCGCGGGCCTTGTTACGAACAGCTTCTATTTTCCACCCACTAAACGTGTCACAAGTGTGCATCTAATCATGGACGAGAGGTTTCACGCTTGTGTCCGCGAGGGATTTATATATTAATAGCATCCTCCTGGGAAGAGAGTGGATGAATAGATGCAGGCTTCTTTCTGCGGACAGGAAATAGTGCCATCGAATTCCAATATATTTGTGAAAAGGCAGAAATCTCTGCAGCTGATTCCTCAGAAAGTCACATCAGAACCATTGGATAAACGTCCCTAAAAGTTGCATGTACTTTTGATTTTGGGGTGGCCTGTCCCTTTAAAGTCACATTTGATCAAGTATGTAATGACTGAATGTTTCTCATTCAGTTCAAAATTAATGTAGGTAAATTGGATAGAGATTTAGCGGAAGAAAAAGCTACACCCTAAACCTCGCTCCACGACTCTTACCCCCATATTCTGGTGCAAAAAAGTGAAGATTCCTCTGCTCGTCGCGGTGCTGCCGCCCTTTCCCGTGGACACTGGCGTCTGGAAACACTGTTGAGAGATGACAGAGGTGACATGGGTGCGTTAGCCGGAATAAACTGATATGATTTGCCGGACACGACACCAATTAAAACATATCTAAGGCGAAGTGATCTTACCATTAACAAATAGCCGATGCCACACTGTGGAAAGAAAATGAAACATAATTGAGATATTTTATATATTTAGTAAAACTGTGGAGATGCATTTAGTGAATCCAGACGTCCACAGTATGTGTGTGTGGCCAGTGCTGGCTGTAATAACACATAAAGCCCTGCTGGGAGCAGACCTGAGCCGATCTTGATGAGGCCGTTGTGCTGAATGAAGATGGTGTCGCACGTCAGGTTGCCGTGGATTATGGGCGGTTCGCAGGAGTGCAGGTAACTGCCGGCACACCATAAAACATCCAGTAAATGCGATGGCTTTGATATGATAAATATCTGATGATACAAGCCTGGGGAAGAAATCAGTCAGTACCTGAGAGCAGAGAGAATCTGGGTGCACCATCTCTTCCAGGCCTGAAATACAGTGTGACGGAGCAACATGAATCCTCTACAGACACACACAATGATAATAATACTAAAAATAATTTGTTTTATCCTGTACCTGAAATGTTTCAATAAATTTAAATCAATAACATTTTTAAAAACAACATAGACAAATTCGCCTTCAAGTATAAATTTGGATAAGTAAAGTATTATTTTTTTTTTACTATTCATTCATCCATTCATTCATCTTTTTGCCCCTGCAGGGGTGTACTGCCATGATCGACGCTGTGTTGACAGAAAAATTGGCAGTGGCAGATTTTACAGCCCCTCTCCTTCAAAACCTCCCATAAGAAACGGGAATTCTTCTCTCCAGGGCTTCTGAAATTTGTTTAAGTGTTCCTTCCCCTCTCCATTTCTCTGCCCGTCGCTCACTCGCTGAGGAGGCCGAGACGCAACACAGCAGCAGACAAGTCGCAAAGCTGAGGTGGAGACGCATGCACCGAAGAAAAGCCCACATTTCTGGCTAGAGGGAGAAACACACCTACTTCTAAACAACAAGGGTACACCAGGGGAGCGACATGACCGCAGCTTGAAAAGGAAGTTTAAATTCCTCCATAGCGATTCAATAGGATATGCACGGCTGCATGTAAATGGGAATATTCATTTTCTTCGGTCGGAATATTGTCTCTCTCAGAATAAGGGCAAAAAACTGAATATTGTGTGCATGAAAACACGGCCATTTTCAGGAGTGTATCAGAAAAGAAACAAAATGTAGTGTAGTTACTCAAGATGCAGTGATTAGTCTGGTAATCTATAGGCGATCGAAAGAAAATTAGTTGCCACCTATTTCACCCCGTGCCTCCACCAGAGAACATGTACACTCTAACAAGCGCATGTCAGACATTTGCTGCTTCCAGCTTCTTAAATGTAAGACTTGCTGTTGCATTTATGGCAGGAAACGAAGAGTCTTTGTGTTTTGGATCGTTGGTTGGAAAAAAGAAGACGTCACTGAAATCGCAATGAGCATTTTTCACAATCCTTTGACAATCAAAATAGTCATCGTGTAGATCAATAACGAATAATAATCACTAGTTCCAGCTCCAGTTTTTGTATGATTGAATAGAAAGCAGCAGAAAAGACAGAAGAGACAAGAAAGAGAGGGAGGGGGAGATATATGTCTGAGCAGACTGAGCCACCAGGGTGTCCTGTTACATAATCTATAATCCTGTGGGAAATATAGATCTGTAGTACCCTGTGCCACCACCACAGGACAGACAGAGTTAGCAGCACACCGGTTATATATACAGTATATAACCACCACTGACCTTCACATTCATGGTCTTGTGGTTCTTCTTAGTTTTCTTCAGGAACTGCTTGAGGCTGCCCGACGACATGTATTCTGTGATGAATATAACCTGTGGGAAGCGTGTGGAAATCTGTTAATTTCACAAGCGTGTGAAAAAGAGGGAGAAGGAGAGAACAGAGAGAGATTTAAAGAAAAGGAGATCATACCCGCGCCTGACTCTCCTTCATGTCCAGCCAGTACTTGTGGAACTTGACGATGTTGGGGTGTTCGACCTGCATCAGGTTCTCAAACATCTCCTTGATCTTGTCCTAACAAAACATGAAACATGAATGGTTCACGTCATCACTTTACATAAGCCTTTTCCAATAGATCTAAATGTAAAAGTTCATTGCTTTCTCTGATTGGTAAATAAAATCTGCAACAGCTTAGTTAATCAATACATTTTTTTCAGTGCTTTTGAAGGCAAAATGCCCCAAAATCTTCTATTCTAAACTTGTCTAGTGTTAATATTTTTTGTTTTTTAAGGCTTCTGGACCAACAGTCTGAATATCTGTGGGGTTTGGACTAAAATTAAACACCTTTAATATGCCAATTTAGACTCTGGGAACCTGTGATGGACATTTTTTTGACTACTCTTTGACATTATATTCAATAAGGAAAAAACCAGCAGACATATCAATAACAGACGCCCAACTCAGGGTCCCGATGAGGGTGCTGTTGGAAAAAAAACAATACAATATTAAGTGGTCCTATACTTGAAATTATGAGTTTCTCAGGAGCGAGACAAATGCCTCAGGAAAAAAAAACATTTGAATATTCTATTTTAAGACTCGTAACTTAACTTTGCTCATGTTGCCAAGAGATGGCAAAACAGATAATGAAACATACCAGGATAGAAAATAATTGCTTTTTTGTGACATTAGAACTGGCTTAAATCCATAATTAACTTATATCGCAGGATTAAAATACATATGTCTGCGAGCAAGTCAGCCTGTACGTAAACCCCCCCATCAAAGGACTACATACGTCGGCGAAATGAAACATAACGAGAAACTGACCACTATCTTTAGACTAAGACGTGAACAATGTGTGAAATACTGGAAAAGATTACTCATTGTCCGACTCTGTTCCTGTGTGAGTATTATAACGCCCATTTCAACACACTCATTTTGCTTTAAAGAAGCAATAAAATACAGTTGGTTAGAAAAAAAATAATCTAAAAAAATCTAAATCCAGCCTGTCTTGGTTGTCGGTCATAAGAGCCACGTTACCTCCTGTGCTTTGAAGACCTTCTTGTCAGAGAAGAGCACCTCGTTCCAAACCACCTCCACGCCCTCCTCCGTGTCCATCGCCAAGGAGGCACTTTCCACGCCCGGGACATTACCTTGGCTCACCTGCAGGGGGCAGACAGAAACACACACACAAACACACACACAGGACTTAGCACAGCAACTACAGAATCAGAAGTTTATACAACAAAGATGACACTAAACCTGCATTGACTGATGTTTTGGACACTTTGGGGCGGCAGGACCTCGCTGTGATCACAACACTAACATATCGTCAACAGTTACAGCCTTAGCATTCTTTTGGAGTCGTGTTTGTTTCGAATATACCTTCTCATTTCAGCTCGGTTATTTCCACTCTTGATGGAAATATCTGTTTCTTTAGAGCAAACCTATTCGCCTGGTGGTCCGTCGGCCAAATGCGACACTTTAACCATCTCATTCCAGCCCTCTGATCATTTTATTAGTAGGATAATTAGCCCATTCATTAATTATGTCTGTTGCCAAGCAAAAACTTTGTAAACCAGGCTTGTAAGCAGAGGGGATTTTTTCCTGTTCGATATGCTGTTTATGTTCATGTCTCTTTTCATTTGTGACAACTTATATACAAAGTACAAACCCAAGTTGTAAAGGTCAAACATGAGAGTCCGACCTCTTTGCACTTTTTTCCAATCCTTTCTAAAAAAAAAAAAAAAAACAAGTATTTGATTAGGTCTGTTTTACCAGATAAACGCTCCACAACATTCACCAGCTAGCTGATAACTTTTTCTGCTGCTCGGCAACGACTCTATGTGAGCGGCAAGAGAGAAACAAAACAGTCCATTTGCGGTTGTAAAAACAAAATAATGGGCTAAAAGGTGCCAAAACGCTCTGCCGAGCTGAAGGGGACTACAGGGTTGTTCATGACCACGACCTTCTCCTTTTAAATCGCTGTACTCACTTGATCCATTGTTAATAAATATTAAATAAAAAGATACGCAAATATAAAAAAATGTACATTTATTTTATTTTTCTAGGTCCTAAACCACCCGACACAGCCCAGGTAAATGTAAGGCAGGTGGTGTGTACTGTAAAAACAGAGCAGCAGAGAGTCAACGGCCCCTCGCCGAAGGACGGCTGGAAATGATTAGACGTTGCCCCTGCTGTGAAAATAATATCTGCTAAAAGCTCCACATAATCCATTCACAGGGACCCGACAACGGCAGCTCCATTAATAAAAGAGTTAAATCTACTGTCTGTGAGACTGATTTCTATTTAAATGCCGTCACTTTCCAATCCATTAAGTGCACGAGGAGGCACCAGTGTGGATAGATGGTAGATAATTCCCGGCATTGAGGTTATGCTTAAAGCTCCCAGCCAGCTACAGCTTGATGATAAAGAGTAAAGCGAGGCAACAGGATGAGCAGCAGCTCGTGTAAAGAGGCAAGAGATGGATTAGAGGGAGAAGTGGGGGGGGGGG
>OMLP01023472.1:14572-25161 GCA_900302685.1 Spondyliosoma cantharus | reverse complement strand
TGTGTGTGTTTGTGGGGGGGGGGGGGGGGGGGGGGATTGCGGATGAGGGATTTACAGAGACGAGACACGGGACACAAGATGGAGGAGGTGGCAGCGGAGATCCAAGAACCCCAAAGAAAAGAAAGGGCGCGGAGGCAGTGGCCCGGTCTGTAATCTGGCAGACGCAGACAGCTCCGGAGCTCCGTCAGGGCTTACGCAACCAGCTAGACTGCTCATCGCAGGAAAGTGCTGCCTCAGCTTGACCTGACGTAACCTCCTTACACTTTTATGCAGCAGAATCGGTGGTGCAGTGAGTCAGAGGGCCGGATTCGGGTTAACAGCTAATTGCTAATAAGTGTTAGCCATGACGCAAAAACGCAGCAATTCCTACTAATCCGGCATCTTGTGAAATTATTGGAGAACTGGCGTCATTTCCAGAGGACAGCGGATCCAAACACGCTGGATTTAGATGATATATGTCATTGCTTTTCCACACGACTGCACTGAGGTCTGCAGCAGGAGATCTTCGCCGACTCGAGGACCCTGACCCCTGACCTTGTTGAGATCCCCTCTCACAAGGATCGATACAGTATTAGCTCCATGGTTCTGGAGAACACAGAATCATTGATCTCTGAATTGATTTTCCTAAAGCGAAAACTATAATTCAGCGTTTCCCAATGCTAAAGGGTCCAAACCATGAAAACAACTCATGCTCAATGGGTTTAGTCACTAGAGAAACATGCAACAGATCTGTGTCAAGCAGCTGTGAAGTTAATCTTCAACATCAGATATTGCTCTATAACACTGTTTGGCCGTCTCTGATCCATCTTATCTCACCAGATTACATGTAATTCAGAAGAGGTTTATAAAAAATGATTCGACACTTGAACGGACAAGGAAATACTACCGTTGCCTTTATATAAGATAAATGTCTTTCGAATATTCGTGTTAATGTTGAAATACATGAATTGCGAGCAGGATACTTTTCACTTTTCTTTATTTTACCGTCAGACATCAACTCATATTCCACCACGTGAGATAGATATTTTTTTTTAACCATACTGTCTAACATCTAGACATTGATTTTATATCAAATTTAGAGGTTAGCACTCACTGATTTCATTCAATATGTAACAGGAATAGTTATCTTCCATTCCTGCATTTAGGTCAAAGTAAGTTCCTGTTTATACTTGCTTCTGTGTTTTGTGTGTATTGTTTGTGCTGCTTGTTGTTTGCTCGTTTTGTTTTTGATGAATGAAAATGTCATTCTTTTATTGGTTTGACTAAAGCTGTTTCCTCTCCTTCACTGTGGTTAACCCAACTAAACCAAACGAGACTCACTCCCTCTGCTCTCACCTGATGCTGTAATCCTGATCTTTCGATGAAGATGAAGACACATTCAGACATTTAAGGCATTTAGAAAACAAGTAAGGACGTCTGAAACTCCTCTATCATCACCATCATCCATCATTCTGGTCTTAAAATGTCAGTTAGGCGTCTCTGTGGAACAGCTGAGAGCTGACACACAGCCTGATGACGGGGGGGGGGCACTGAACGACTGTTATTTGCGCCGCTCTCTCCACCTCAATTACTATTTACTGCCGCTAAATGCTAACCATTGATATGTACCACAGGGATCCACTTGTACCGCGCTTCATGACATCACCATCCGAGACGCGGCGCTCGAATGGAGTCAAAAAAACGTCTCTCTGTATCCGGCTCAACAGGAGGAGGCTTGTTAACCGAAACCAAAACAGGCAGAACACAAACAGCAATCAGAGCAGCCACAAAAGCTGCTATAAATACTCTGATTTCATACACTGACAGCGGATATTTTCAAGACGATGAAATGTTCCACTGTTCCAATGTTTTTTAGCCGCTGCGGTTTTGCTGTTGCTCAACTTTACAGCAAAGCACAGCTGCAGGGCTCTCTGCAGGGCTCTCTTCACAGGCAGCCGAGCAGACATGACATGTAATCGGACTGCTCCCACTCTTACAAGAGATGATAATCTGATTACTGGTATTACAGGGAAGCAGCACAATGCTCCGACTGAGGGGGAATTCCTTTACTTCCATAGCGATCGGGAGCGAACCATGTCAGCTCCCCTCTCGGGCTCTTGTTTATTTTCTATAGCAGTTGAGAAACACAAGGTCCCCAGTCCCAACGCTGCATCCCAGGGGTCCGTTGCTTGGTCGTGGTAGCGTGAGACTCGTTAACAGCACACTGGATGCTGGGCTGCGATTGGCCGCCGGGAGGGAGGTGGGATCGGGGTGGGGAGAGGGGATTTTGAGGATCGAGTGTTCATGTCAAAACAACTTCCTATCCTGATGTTTGTGAACATCTGAACCGGGTAGAACTGGATCTCCAAGGATGTCACACTAACCCTCTCATTACCTCGCCGCAGAATTTATCCCTGTGTGTTTCTCACTCACAACGGCCTTCCGGGTAAAGGATTTGAATCCTATTTGTAAAGGAGAAAAACACTTGAGAGATCTTCCAAGTTTGAGCTATCCCCCTTGTGTTGCAGTGTGGCACTCCACCATGGCTAACAGCTACAGGCAATGTGCACAGCATTATGTCGCCTGCATATATAAGGGCTTCTAATGCAATATAATCAGACATGTGACTTAAGTAATTTGGTTAACGTCTAAGGAAAGTCCTTTTTTCTTAGGCAAGACAAGTCGCAACTCAAATCACTTTTCTTCCCCTGAAGATACTTTAGTTTTATCTGCAGTTTCCAGTCTTTCTAAAAGAAAAAAAGACAAGGTATCAAAAGCTGTCAATAAAAAAACTATTGGCTAAATTGTCTAACCTGTTCAAAAAGTATAACAAAGTATGTAGTGAATCTGCATAACTGATTAAACAAGCTGTTCTCAGAGGAAAATAATGTCTCCAGAACACTGTTTGAAGCTAGAAAGGTGGCAGGGTCAGCCACATATAAACAAAGTGAAACAGTATGAAACTGTGTTGTCCTTTAAGGTCAGTTTGTTTGTTGTGTTTATTCAGTCATGTAAACAAAGAGAGTTTGTTTATTTAGTTCGCTCACGCAGATTTTATCGCCCCTTTCCTTTAAAACTTTACGTAAGAAATGTGAATTCTTCTCTCCAGGGCGCCTGAAATGTGTTTAAATATTCTCTCTCCCTTCTCTGTCTGTCTCTCACTCACTGAGGAGGACGAGGCTCAACAGTACAGCAGACTCAGACGTCGCACAGTGCCAGAAGCAAGTTATGATAACTGAAAAGGGAAAATTTGACATGAATCGGGAGAGATACTGGAGACCTGTGAGCCTGTGAGAAAACAGGGAGAGAGCAAAGAAGGCAAGGCAAGTATGGCTGGGGTGCCAGGCAAACAAATAAAACAGAATGTGATCACCTTCTAGTCCATTTTGACATCTACTCAATTGAAAACTGTACAAAGAGAATATGTTTCATGTTTTATCTCATCAACTCAACGACTGGGAAAGCTGAGGAATGCTCAAAAACAAGCCGTGAAACATCCCACAGGTGAACAGGTTCATTGGTAACAGGCGACAGTGTCATCCTCAAAAAGGCTCAGTCGCTCACAAGCGAAGGTCGGGGCGAGGTTCACCACTCTGCGAAGCGCATGATCGAATACAAGACATTACTACAGTGGCCGGAGTATTCTGTAAAACCGCCGGACATCTTTATTGCCCATTCGGCACAAAGCTAGCAAATTATCTCCAAATGAGAAAAAGGTGAGTGATGAGTCAGCTGGAGGGAGGATAAGCAGAGCCGTGGAGGCAAAAGACTAAACTACAGTACGGCAGCTCTTTCGCTGCATTTCTCCCTGCAGAGGCTTCTTATGTGAATGAGCGTCTTTGTCTGAGACGCCGAGTGGGTCCAGGCCTCACAGCGACAAAGAGCTTTGTCTCCCACACGTCCGTATCTTGCCTCATACTTCGACGATGAGCTGATACGCCGCACCGCATTAATATTTTATGAGTAGATTCTGAACGGCAAACGGCTACACCCAAGTAATCTGCATCACGCTGTACTAGATACTTGCTAGGTGTCTGTACTGTATGTAAATGAGCGGAGGAGGCTGCCGCTCTGTGCTTTCGCAGAGATTTCACCGGCATCAAAGAGGAGCACGATCAAAGAGCGGCGGCAAAAACATTTTTAACTCTGCAGAGAGAAAAGATCTTTAGTTCAAACAGTGACAGAGACTGTCAATCCTAAAAAGTCACCGTACACGGCAATAAGTGCAAATACTTGTGAAATCAGGAAATTGGATTATTGTATCTTTTGTTATAAAGATATCCAAGCATTCAACATAGGTGCTTCTTGTTCTAAATAATGTCCTAAAATTAATTTCCTGAGCTTTGTCGGTCACTCTTACTCCTGAAAGACTTCTTGGTTTACTTTAAAAAGTGGCTGATATTTGCTGAAAAGGTTTGTTGATCGTCAGCAAATATATCGATGACAATTAAAGACTTATGGAGCAATAATGAAGTCATTCTCAGATTAAAACGATAGCATACTTGAGTCAAACGTCTCTGCTTCATTTCACCTGAATACTGTGAGTTTGTTTACATTTTAAGACTCGTCATTATTTTGCTTAATTTGTTATTATTTTTGACATTCTATAGATGTAGCTTTTATTTAACTAATCCCAAAATGTATTTTTTTTGTTGTGTTGCTACCATGGGTAAGCAGGCTACAAAGCACACAGTATGTCATTTCTGCCAAGGCGTCCCTCCATCAATCTCCGTTTTGTGCCTCCCTCGTCTCCTCGCTCCAGCGTCCTCCTGCCTGTGACGAGGAAATCAAACTCAGGCGTATCGAAGGATGTTTCATCTCCTAAGGCGCTCCTCGAGGATAGCGGAGGAGCTATAAGTGAGGATGCACAGGTGTTTGCTGAAGTTCACCTCGTCACCAAATGTAACCCTATTCTAACCTCGGTTGAGGCAGGACTCTACAAATGTGCTCCTTTGTATTTATGAGCGGCATGACTCATTTTAAATGATCAAATGCGCAATCAACTTCTTGCCCTTCATTGTTTGCGTAGTTCCTCGTAAGGCGCTGCTCTAAAGACGTTCCTTAATGACATTTCATCTTGATTCATCACATTACGCCACGTCGTGAGCTGCATTAAAAGTTAGTATATGAGGCTCTTGTGCTCATACAGAGATCAGTAGCAGTGGACGATAACAAGTAACATTAAACAGATGTTGCAGCCGTTTCTTTTAACATACGGCCTCCAAGACGGGAACGTCTCAATTTGTTGAATGCCTGTTGCCGTGACTCCTCTACCCTCGTATGTCGCCTTTACCGCTTTCGCTTTGCATCAGGCACTGAGACGGGAGGAGAGGAGTCGAGGAGGTGCAAACTGAGAAAGAGGACAACAGGAGACTGAAGCGACAGGCGACCAAATAAATGTTACCTTGGATGAAATGATGGATTTCTCTGAGTTTGAAAATTGTTGGAAACATTGAGGATCATGCTAAGTACACAACTCAACAAAATATCTTCAAATTGTTCCCTTTTCTCTGTTGTGATGTGTGTTTTATACATTTTAATGCAGAAATCTTGAAGTCGGCTGTCTATGTAAGCTGCAGAAAAGATAACAAGAAGACCTTGAGCTAAAGTGTCTTTGTCAAACTCTGATCTCCAAGGTTAAAATCGAATAATCCAGTGATTTTGTGTTGCACTTAAACACAACAGCAACTCCAGGTCTGACATTTCCCACAATGAAACTGAGTAGCTTTTTATCTTCAGATCCTCGCTGCCTCCTCAATACCCACTTGTTTCAAGCCCAACACTTCTGGCGTGTATTGCAGGCTTCCCGTTCAAGGTTTGAGGGTGGGGTGAGGTTTGCTCAGCTTGAGACTCCAAAACATTGAAGACATTATCAGGGTTATTTCAGCGTCTTCTGGAACAGCTTTCTCAGGCTCAGTATCCTTACCTACCCTTCCTTTGTCAACTAAAGTGAAATCATGAGAAACACAGAGGCAAACCAGACTTTGCACCTCGTCTAACACTCGCTTCCTGTCGAGCCCTCGAGCCCCCTGACTGTCTGCTGACCTTCCCCAGCCACACGGAGCCGCTCCGCAGTCCATCTCCCACGTCTCTCGCCCCGGGATGTCACATGTGCAGCACACAATCAGGTCAACGTCTCGGATATTGCGCGAAGAGCAACACGAGGGCACAGGCCGTGACATGTCAAGCCGAAGACGGGAAATGCTCGACTCAACCACCTAAGTTATGACGCCGCGTGGCTGCCGTCCTTCATATCCCGCATTAACTTAATTAAGCCGCTCGGTCAAACCTCTCGACGAAGGACGCACAAGGTTGCAGAGGCTCATGAGCTGATATCAGACGCATCAGACCCCGTCACGTCTCACTTTTTCATTTTCTCGAGGAGCGCTTAAAGCTCCCCGCTAAGAGGAATGTAGGACAGCGAGGAGGGTTATCAGGGCAGATGGAGAGCTGCTGCAAACAACAGAAACAGGACACGATATAGTCAAAACATGGTGAAAAGAGAGAAAGTTGTTCAGCCTCTTTTATGAAACTCTGCTGATAAGAAAAGATTAAGTTTTATGTCCTCACCTGCTGTCGAAATAAAGTTACATTTGAATAAAATGGCTTCATATTAGTCCCGCTAACAAAAAGAAAGCGAGTTCTGACCGAATCCTGCACTTTGTTTACGCAACTGGGACATGATAAACAATGTGAGGCCTGAACAAATCATTACAAAATGTTTGGTTTCTTTCAAATGTAGCCTTCAGTTCTGCAGCTGCCTGTGTTTCAGTCCGTACCCGAGCTACGAGATTACAGCAGCCGCACTGTCCTCGCTCCCCATTGTCACAGTGACAAAGCTGCAGATTTATAGGGGCCGGCGGGAGAGAGATGGCAAAAACCCACAACTGCATTCAAGAAGGGAGAAGCTGCTCTGACTGGGGTGAGATAAGCTTGCAAGACTCACTGCGTAAGGATTTCACCCATTAGCAGAGATTCCTCAGAAACAAGGAGTCAATTTGTACGACAAGCGGGTGAAGGTGGAGGGGCGACTGTGAGTGTTATATATATATATAATCGCATGTGTGAACGAGTGCTTTCACACCAATTTACACGGCAAGTCAGATGTTCATTAGCAATCTTTGAGTCTAGGGATGGGTTTTCGACAGCACTTGTATCAAATCCAATCCAAAGGACGGCATGATAGTTCTGCTTTCAACAGCTTTATGCAAAAAAAAGTCCTGAGCTGGATCGAGGCACATGCCTTGGGCCTCCTTGTCACTAGGGGGCCCAGACAGAAGGGAAAAGAACATCAATTGCCCAGAATAAATATGTTTAATATATATTAGAATGTAAAATAAAACTGGAACTGGATCTGGAACTTTAAGTCAATCTTTATATAAAGTTCAACCAGTCAAACATTCCTGCGTTCAAGTGGAAAGACACAGCACAAGGTCAGGGTCGTTTTTATGTTCATACCTACAGTGTGTGTTTAATCATGTTACTCTTAAGACGGACAAGATAAGAGCTGATATTTATAACAATTACAGGGTAGAAAGGGAACAGAAAGATTAATTGGCCGGCTGTAAACAAACCCAACATTGTTCTGACTAAAAGAAAAGTTAAAAAAAGGAAACTCAGTATCTGATGACATGAATTTATCTTGTTTTTCTGGTTCATCAGTGAGACGCATTTCTCTCTGTCTGGCATGACCAATATGAGTCTTATCTTATGAGCATATGAACCGGCATCTCGGCTCAGACACTATCAGGAGAGGATAGGAAAAGCGTACGTGGGAGAAGTAACACCCCGCCTTATCACGCCTCAGTACCCACGTGGCTCTGTTTACCTCTCCTCCACTGAGAAAGGTTAAAACTGCAGATAAATGCAAGATAAATCCTTATCTGACTCAGTTATCGCCGCAGGATCCTCCGTTCTGGCTTTTTTTCACCTCAAAGCATGAATGGAAGTTATTGCATCACTGCAGTCATTAATCTGACGAGAGTTTTGCTGATTTTACAGGAAAAATGTGAGAGCAAGGGGAAGGCGTGCAGCAAAGGTTGAACTCACAATGCCACAATCACAACTGATTATCATTTTTTCTTTAGGTAGCTTGCTGCATGAGTTTTGATGTTGTCAACTTTTAACACGATGCTTTAAATGATACATTTGGACACTTTTGTGGCTCTTTATATGTGTTCTTAGCTTCACTGATGCTTTTTTTCTACAAGACTGGGTTGAAATTTGTACTGAAATAGAAGAAACCCTAAAAGCTGATTTGTGGTTACACACCGGCCGAGTCTGAAGGTTACTTCAGCAAGGCTGTGGTTGCCACTGGGCTCCTCATGGAGGGGCAGCCCACCCTTCTGACATTCAGCCTGTCTGCTCTCTCTAGCCCAAAGACACTCCGGCAGCGAAGAGCCGTCGTATAACCCAAGAAGACCAGCAGCCAGCTGGTTAAGGAAGGACTGCAACGACCAAAGAGGTCGATGTGTTTACTGGGCAAACTAGTACAAACACGCCATAGGTATGGTGTAGATTCAACGCAGAGGCACAAATATTAATCCAGTTTAAGGATGATTGGCAACATGTATATCAGTAGTTATTGCTGAATGTGACAGTAATCAAATTCATAAAAAAGACATCACTTTTAATTTTTTTGTAAAAATAAATATCTCCACTATTTTTCACTTTCTTGCAACCAAACACTGAATCTGTGCTGTATTAATAGAGTTCTGTCATATCCAGAGGTTTTAGGGTCCTGAATAAAGTGCCACAGATCTCACTGAATGTAGCTTCCGACCTGAACGTTTTTATCTCTTACAGACACTTCTTCCATTGTTTAACTCCCTTTTACCACCATTGAACGCCTGTTTTTTTCTCTCTTTCTTTTTCTTTCCGTCTCTGCTTTGCTTGTTGCCTGAGGCTGAGGTGTGCCAAGGGTTGGCGACTGTGACAAAAAAGACAAAGGAAAAATGAGCATTGCACTTCTTCTTTTGTGAATGTGCAACTTTCAATGTTGATGCTGAAAACAACATACCGTGATGTAATTTTTGCTCGGTATACCTAATTCAGGAGGAAATTATTTGAATCGTCTCAAATATGTTGTGCTTCATTTCACACAAATGATTAAAATAATTCAGGCTTCATTTGATAAATTACTCGAATTAAATTTGCGCCTGAACAAAACATTCAATTATGTGTTGGGTTGAATATGTTTTATCCTGCTGTGGGGCTTCCGTTTCTCCACTACGTGGCAGTCTGAGGTTAACAAGTTCGACCTGATGTGTCATTTTTAATGAAGCAAACAGACCTTGGATCAAAAGGGGGTCCAGCCTTGTTTGAAATCTATTGAGAGACAAAGTCTGGAATTGCCAGTGTTGATAGGACACAAATTCCTAAAAGCATTTCATAGACTTCCTGCTTAATGCTACGGTGATGAATGAATCGGATGTGCTGGAACAGTCTGACCCATCACACTAAGATTTTATCTCCACATTATCTCTTCTGCATTAGCAACAACACGCAGGAAAAATTCCTCCAGACCAACATACTTACATAACGCTGCAGCGATTACCCTGATTTACTAGTTTCACAGCCCCTGTAGAGTTAGACATTCATGCCAAAGTCATAAAAATGTGTGAAAATTGTGTAAAATCTGTATGAATCATCGACGGCTCTTTCTTCCCCTCTCTCCTCTCAGGGATTGATCGATGAGACTCAGAATCATCTCACATTCACAGAGCGAAGAAAAGACGTTTCTCAATGTGTCACACAGACAGATTTTCTGGACACTACCGTCAGGTAAAACAGCCCTTTTCTCCCCGACTGACGTCCCTCATTTTATAAACTTGTGAGTGACGTCTGTTTTGAACAGGAAGCTGCTCTTTAAATGCTGGCCCAGTACTCAAATCCGGTCTTGGAGACTCACAGACTCAAGTCCATCTCACATATTGAGCCCTTCATGCGTACTTTCCATCAATTTGGGTCAGTTGTGGAATGCATTTACTCGAGTACTGCAGTTAAAAGTAATTTTGAGGTGCTTATATTCGAGTTGATTTTAAGACTTTCAACAATTTTATACTATACTCTATACTTGTACTTTTGGTTAATTGGGGGCAGAGCAACAAGCTGTAGACATGAGAAGGTTGCCATATCATCCACTTATAAAGTTGCCTTGGTGAGCAGGTTAGCAAAGAGTTGCCAATTAATACATTCAATAAACATATAGCAATATTCGCATTTATTTTGAGATGTGTTTCTGTACATTTGTTGAATGTAATTTCAATATTAATTTTCCTTTTTTCTTCGTTTTTGGTCTCCTCCAACTTTTAAGGTGCTACACAAATTATAAATATGTACAACACAATGCAGAGACGTCAAGCCTTCCTCACATTGTGTTGATCATTTTTTGTTATTTCTGAATGTTTTTCATAAAAAATCTTACATATAGCTCCTTTAAATGGAGGATCTGAACACTTTATCCTCCATTGTCTGTAGTTGAGTCACAGGAGAAGTCCACAGTCGCCCCCCAACTGTACTTCTTTATCCTATTAAGCCTCAATTATGCTTAAGTGTTTCCATCTGTTTGTTTTTTTTTTTTTTTTTAAAACCACAACCATTAATGATTT
>OMLP01023472.1:0-14552 GCA_900302685.1 Spondyliosoma cantharus | reverse complement strand
ATTTTTGTCTTCCATCTGTTTTTTTTTTTTTTTTTTTTTAAAAACCACAACCATTAATGATTTACATTCATAAATATACCAGATCGGAGCCTCATGCTTCGCTGGCCACAGGAATGTCTGTTGTGAAAGTGATGATTCATTCCTCATTGAAGCTTCGGAGCCTTGGCACTCAATGACGTCAATTACAGCTTTTGAGGTTTCAGTTCTCGGGTCTGGGGTGGACGCTGGGAGTGGACTGCTGATTCGCTGAAGCTCCATCACTTAGCTTCACCCACAAACTCACTCGCCAACACATCCACAATTTGGCACCAAAGGATGACTTGAGAGTGAGGAGAAGGGTTTGCAAACCAAGGAGGGAGTGTTTTGCAATGACTTCTTTCTCCAGCTCTCCGGTTCTTGGAATAGAGGCAACAGTTGTAACTAGGCTGTGTGTCCTCGACCTGAAACTGGCCCCCTTCCCGTTTCTTTAAAAAAATATGCGCAATTGACTTGTGTTCTTGGAGAGGCTTAACAGGGTCTGGCAGAGTCCGACCCGAGTATTAAAGTTCTCCATAAAGCGGGGTAATTTCTGCCCACTGGATTACCCAATTCATGCTCGTAAATCCACACACACTGCTTGCTTCGTTGCTACTACAAACCCCCGCAGGAAGAGCAATATGTTATGTGAGCTCCAGCGACCGCACCCCCTCCTCTCCTGCATCTCCAGCAGAGGTTACTGCCGTACAGCTTTCCAAGCAAGCAAACGGGGTGACTCAGGGTAAAACCTCAAAAGACTTGCCGAACGCTTGCAAAGGCTTATTGAGTATTTGCACATAGCCAGCCAGAAAACAGTTAAAAGCTTTGGTTTGAGTTCCACGGCGTGCTCGTGCATGTTGGGACTGACATTGGCGCGGGCCAATAAAACAACGCTGTCGAGCACGAGAAGCCACTTAACGGGGGTGTGAGAATGCAGTTAAGTAGAAGTTTTACTCTGTTTTATAGGCCTCAATTAGTCAGGTAGCAGATATTAAGCTCGTTAAGGTGGCCCCATGCGGAGGAACACATGAGGCCGAAAGGAAAGTAGATATGAATAAGAAGACGGAGCAGAGAGAGTCGTGTGTCTCATGTGGCATTTATCTTCCAGGGGGATTAAAGCTGAGTAGTGAAAGTCAACCTGAGCTGGCTCGTCAGCACGTGGTCAAACAAAAGCTTGTTGGCAGACGTGCATGGAGACGGCGAGCTGCTTTTTATGTGCCTGTTGGTGTTACGTAACCTTACAGACAAAGCTCAATAGGAGTGTCTGTGAAAGCACCACATGGGAGGTTAGTGGTGTGTTTACCCCTTTCACACTGGCCAAAAAACCCACCTAAACCGGCTAACATCTGGCTTTTGTGAGCAATGTCGGGATTTGCTCCCAGGTCAATTAACCCTGCAGCAGTCACAGGTTTTCATCAGTCAAAACAGTCTTCTGGATATATTCTGATGAGGTACATGATGTGCTGCTTTCAATTGTTCCCTGTTTTTCCCTCATGTTTGTGACAACGAACTGGACAAAATAATGGCGACTAAATTGACGACAATCACAGATAAGAGCAACATTGCTGTAGACCTATTCTACCGCCTGCCCGTGGGCCAAATGCGGCCCTTTAACAACCTAATTGCATCGCTTGAACACAAAGTCTTAAGCAATAATGAACTAAAAAGTGATTTTTCAGCCTAATCATGACCCTACAAAGTGTGAAATTGTCTCACTTCTCCTTATATACAGCATCTTTCTAAAAAAACAAACCACTATCTGTAATTTGAAACAATAAGATGTGAACTACAGTCCCCTTCATTTATAGATAGACATAAAGAGGACATGACCTCAAAGGCAGCAGCTACACCCTTCATCACTGTCTATAGGCTGGGGCTTTCACCCATTATTTAAGTCGCCCTCCTGATTGATGGCTGCACTTCTAATTCCACCGCCGCTCCCTGCATCAGAGTGACCTGCTTTACTTTGAGCCGCCTGAGCTGCATAAACAACACAGAGACATTCAAATCCTGAATGCAAATGTGATCACGTCTGCCACACAGGAACAACAGCAGATTTACAAGAGGAGTGGAAGTGTGATCTCAGCTTGTAAAGCACAAGCTTCATGCTTACTTCCGCTCTGGAGGGGGGAAAGCTGTAGGTGACAGATGAGGCCACGAGCAACAACACAGGACACTACATTCATACTGCTCAGGAATGGATGGTTTTGCTTATCATGTGTGTTTTTATGCAGGACTGTGTGCTGCAGGATTTTGCTTTCAGGTGGTTAATGCAGAAGTTATTGCAATTTTCCAGGGCTGACCCAGATGCTTCAAAGCTGCTCTAGTGGCTGAAAAGTAGGCAAAAGACAACAGTTACAGTGGTTCACCGGCTTCAAGCTACACGCTGTTAGACTTTTAATTGTATCTTTATGGTAGCTTTACAGTATGATGTATCTTAGTCCTTACTGCAACTAACTTACTGTATAACATCTGTACAGTCATTTTAATGTAATGAATGACAGGATTTTCCTTTCATGTTTCTTTCCACGATTTCCATTGAATTATTTACACTGCTGGAAAATATGTCAGACACACTTAAAAAGAAATGGTACGTGAGCCTCTGAGACATTTTAGTGACACAGTGAAGTCTCTCCTTCAACTATAGAAGCGCTGCTGCTGTTGTTGGAACACTCGAAAACCCTAAATCGCTGTAAAATCCATGAAACGTCACAGAGAATACCCAGATACCCAGAATGCAATGCAAATTACAGAAGTGAGCTGTAAAAAAAAAAATATATAGGGTATTTTTGTGGTAAGTAATTTGTGAAAATTGATGGGTGTCATACTGCTTTACATCAATTGTATTGATTTTTAAATTCTACCACATTAGCGCTATTAAAAACATTAGCTTAAAAACAAGTCAAAACAGCCCAGAGACAGTTTAAACACACAGCTTAACTTTATAGCGATTATAAATTGCAGACTGTCAAAATCATTTGCCTACACGTTAATCCTTGAAAATCAACGTTACTCTACAAGGTCACTCCGTCCCCTTTTTAATGTTCATATTTCACACACACATACACACACACACACACACACACACACACACACACACACAGATATCCATATTTAATTTCAAAGGTTGCGATATGAGCTGCTGGTGTTGAAGTTCATAGGAATGAATCAACACTTTGAAACCTGCACACGCACTCTATCATATCAGCTGGTCAACAAAGCCGAGACAGAGAGATCCCTTTGAAGCCGTAAAAGCATGTGTGTGTGTGTATAACTTTGCGCTGTATCCCTCCTTTATTGAGAGTTAAAACACATAGATAGTCGTGTTTATAGAGGCTTTGCGCAACCCTATTCTCGTCTGCCCGCAGCGGCTCTGGAGGATTTGTGCAATGTTTTTTAGGGCTGATATTCACACACATGTTCTCCGATCAAAGTCACATATATAACGGCGGGGCAGATGTGAGGAGGTGAAGGACCTTGGCCTTTGCCTTAAAGCGGGGGGGTGAATAACAACATCAACCCGAACCATAACAGCACCTTTAATGTCTTTACAGTCTCTGCTCTGTTCAGCAGCAGCCCTTTTAAACCAGCAGGCCTCAGACGTTCCGGGAATCAGTCAGCACTTAGTGTAGACAGCGGCCTCACAAAGCTTTATTAAAGGCTTCATGTTACAATAGATAACAGGAACTGGACTAAAACTATTCTTAAACACTAATGTGTCTGTGTGTGTGTGTGTGTGCATCAGAATCACAAGACCAGATTTAAAAAGCTCCGTGTGTCTTCAAGAAAATCCCCCTGGTTACGTTTCCACAGTCAGAGTCAGATGTTGGTATATATTTTGATAATAAAGGGCACATACAACAGAGCAGACTGCTGCCTCGCTTTTCTGCTGAGATTTCCTGCCTTGACGAATTTCTCAAGTTTATGGAATGCATGTGTGCAACAGTCGTTCTAGACAGATGCTCTTTAAAGATGGAATATTTGGTTTAAAACAACAAAGAACAAAAATTATCAACAGAGTGTAAAGAAACAACAGTATTAACGCTGAGTCAAAGACGTCTCTGTGCTGTGTTGCAGACATCTATCGATGTTAGCATGCTAACCAGCTAGCCCTGGGCCCCAGAAAACCTCGTTCTCAAGGCGGTTTAAAGCTCCTTGGTTAGTGAACACCAACACTCCTGCTAGCTGCACAGCTATATGAGCTAGCAAGGTAACAGTAGTCAAACAGTTAGACAGTTTATAATTTACAAGCTACCCAAAGCCCAAAGCGGGCAAGAAAACGGAACGGAACGGAAAGCTACCCAAACAGACGTACAAACCTAAAGAACAATTCTCATTTTCTGCAATTTGGCGTAACCAATTGTTTCTGAGTGCAACACAGCGGTTCTGCATGACGCCAGGTTTCTGTAACAGTTCGTGACATGTAATGTAACTACAAACAAAACGCGTCGGGTCATATGTCTTGAAAACCGTCTCAAATTAAACATGCATGCTCAAGTAGTTTTGCAAGGTGGTGGGCAAGTGGCTGCACACAAATCAGAACAGCAGCAGCGTGTCATCCAACGTTATGTGAACCAGAGACTTGTAGCTGCAGTACACAGCAGTAACAGGTTGCTTTCAGGAAACTCTTTTAAATCACAGTACATTTAGGCAGAGCAGCTGGAGGACGTCAGAGGGATATTTCCTTCCTAAAAGATGATCCAGGTCCACCAAAATTTGTGATATTTGGGTATGAAGATGTTTTTGTTTTAGTTACATAAAGTTGCTTCAAGTAAAGTTCTTAGTGTTCTGAGCCGTGTGTGTATTCAAGAGTCTTTCAGTGAAGTTTTTTTCCTTTGGTGAATTTAATTTAATTGCAAATAAAGGCTCTGACAGTAGACGCTAAAAAATGAAGAGAGATGAATAATGATGGAATCATGCAGTTCGAATTATGCAAATCCAAGTGGCGCTAAGACTTGTGTGTCTGTGGGACAAGTGCCAGAATTCTCACGTCTCAACAATTCAGGGATGCAAATCTGAAAAAAATGAACTTTGCAAAACATGACTCTGTGAAACTGCCCTCCTTCGCGGATCTTGCAGACTGCGCGTGGCGCATGCTTGAGTAGGTGCGAGGCATTTCTGAGAGGCCGCAGATGTCATGTGACATGAACTATTATGACAGCTCCCTGAGAGCCTGCAGACATGTCAGCCATTCCTGGAGGATTCCTTTTCATGCCAGCTTCCCCGTCCGACTGGCAGAAAGTCCGGGGGAGCTCCATTTCACACAGCTGGAGTGGAAAACGCTGACAGATGCCTCTCTGTATATCCCAACAGGTCTGATAACCCACAGAGGGGTCAGATTTCACAACCAGGTGATAGGAGCCGTCGAGGTCACATGATCGGATCGAGGCATGAAATTGCTCTGAGGCAGAAAGGTCGAGGTATAAAAGCATCTTGTGACAGCTTGATGGATGATTGAGCCTAATGGGTTGAACACTCTCTCTTCTGTTGTTTGCTGTAACGTTGTAGTGGACCCGACACAGCAGACCTGTTCTTAGCTTTTGGAATGTTTTTTTGATGTGTCCGTCAATGCAGCGTTACAGAAACAGAAGCTAGTTTGAGGAAAACTTTTTCTAATTATTTTTTCAGTTTCTGACAGTTTGTCATTCTTAACTGTCCCAAACGTGACATGTTCAGCACAATGGAAAGCCAAGTAACGTAGAGGAAATGAGTAGATGTGATCAAAAAAGAAAGAGCTTCTTTCAAGACTCGGGGTTTATTACAAATGTTAAAAACTATATGAGTAAGAAAGCATCGCAGAAGAGGGAGATGGTGGAAAACTTTCTCTATATCGCCAAAAAAAATAAAAAAATCTTCTGAATCGCTTTAAAAGTTTGTCTACATGTGTTGCTTCGACTGTCCAGGTGTCGGCTCTCTCGACTTTCTACGGCAGCACCCAAAAAACATGTTTTGGAATTCTCAGCAGTCTATCGCAACGACAGCGGTCTTGCGTATCTGCGAGTCGCTAAATCTGGCAGCAAACGTTAAATACTGCGATCCCTACGACTTCGCCTGAAAAGCAGCTTGTGAACTCGAAAAATCCTTCTTAGCTGTTTGTTTTTACCGTTTGTATAATACGATGGGGAACCAATCAGGTATTTCAGGGACACCAATCAAATGACGGCAATAAATAAGTATAAAGCTTTGAGGTGCATGAGTTATTAATTTGAGGCCATAAACTACTAATCTGTGGGAACGAGTGATCTACTCAGCTGTGCACACAGAGGACAAATAAGAGGAACCATCCACGTTATCTCAATTTACTAGCACATGATTCTGACTTGAGACTTAGCAGCTGCATGAAGAGCACAGCCTGCTCCTTCCTCTGTTCACCTTTAATAAAGTGTAGATGGCAGCTGCAGCAACCACACTTACTCTCAAATTAACTCCGGGAATGTGCTCAATATCACAAGCTGATGATAACAGCGTACCAGAGGGTGCACATTTCCTTCAAGCTGGAGGTTAGTAATAGCTTCCTCCCCAAAGTGCTGACCAATGAGTAATCAGCGGCTCAAACCCTCATGCCGGCTCCTGTTTTGTATAAACAGGCCTCCGTCATGCACGGCCGCCTGTGAGATAGCAGCATGTGAACATCAGAGAGCAAGAGCAGTATCTCCTTTTTCCTCTTCAAAAAAAAAAAAAAAAAGGTGCAGAGCAACGACAATTGGCTTACGCGAACAACAGCCGTGACACAATGCGTTTGCGGTGTCAGTTTAAACACCCCCCGCTGGCTGAGAGATGTGTAGTGAAACTGAACAATGACAGCTGTAAAACACAGATACAAAACAATGCTATCCCTGATCTGATCTGGCAGGCTAGGGCAGACACACCCAGGTAGTAAAAATACAGTATGTCATCACACATGAGCAGGTAAGTTACACAGAGTTGTTAAATCATTCATGCGCCCGGAGAAGGCGGAGCCGCAGGTCTCTTTTGTTTCCACGCAGATGACCAGTTCGTCTGGAATCACCTTGAATCAACAGTGATTAAATGACACTTCAATCCCAGAGACACACCTGTGCAAGCTAGCAGATGTTCTTCAGCCTCACAACAATGGCAAGTCACATTAGATTTAGCAATACGGATGACTTTGTCCTATTGTTCGTGGTTTCGACATGACTCTGGACCTTGAGGTCAGGATTTAAATTCAATTTCCGATTCAAACCTTTTTTTTAGTCATCACGGTTGAATCAAATTCTCTGAAAACATAGGAGTATTTTACAACAGCAGCTTGACTTTATTGTGGCGTCTGTATGCAGGTCGAAATAATAATCACCAAAAATAAAGAGTTCGGTTCATTACAAAGTTCAGTTTCTTCCTGGCCTTCCTGGCCCTTGGCAATGCTACCAGCTGTGTTCAGTTCAGTCCCCCCCCCCATGAGTGAACCTCTCTTCTTAAACAAATCAATATGGGATCTCTGAAAGGTAAACAACATCTCAGATGCTGTGGGAGTTACATCTGGTACCTGTCAGTTGAACATCCTCCTGCTCACAGGATAAGTGTCTGGAAGTTCAGCTGCAGGCTGACGGTAAGCCAGCTGTGTTACCTTTGAAGTGTTTTGGAATTTGATGATCAAAATCGAAAAGCTAGCAAATTTTGATGGATTTTCTATTTAAAATGGAAATTGTGACACCTCTATATGATGGTCCTGATGGTTAGATGATTTGTTTTGCATGTCTAACGTCTTAATTTAGCACATAAGTGTGTTCACGGCTGCACTAAACATTAACAAACACGTTGATTAGCACTGTAGGGGTCCAATTGTTTGAGACTTGCTATCTTTCTTTGTTTGTGGCTGATTGTCCAAAATCCCTCAAGACTGACTGCAGGCGATTCAGATCACCTGTGAGCAGGGTGGAGACAATGACTCCTGATTGAGGAGTGGAAGCAGCTTGGGGCATTTCCATTCCAGCCGATCGGGTTGTGACGACACCCTTTTTGTGAAGGCTTGAAAGAGGTGGGGAATGGTACACCCTCATTCTGAATCCCTGACCCATTGAGAACCTCATTCCCCTTAGATTGCCAGCCAGAAACTCTAGTCTATTTAAGTCCTATTGGGTTTACTTGGCTGGCCACATGATTTAAAGTGTGGAAACTGTTTATGCGGGAACCCCTTAAAATCCAAGCCCCAATACACATTCAGTTTTTTTTTTTAAATATCTCTGGGGCTTGTAAAAGGCATTTGTTCGTTATTTATTGTCCAAGTAGCGGACATTGGGCATTTCCCCCTAGATTTCCATGTTTTTTGTTTATATTCTTATGTAGGTTGGACTGGCCTGTAAACAATTTACTGCCAATACCGCCACAGCCGAAACACACAGTACAGATAGGACTGATCGGAATGGCATCACTGGAAAGGGGCTACATGAGTCAGGATGATCGCCAGAGTGACTACAATTCATCTTGAAGGGAACGTGAATATGTGGCTGAAACTTTCATGGCAATCTAACCAATAATCATTGAGACATTTTACTGAAAACCACAAATGTCAAAATCATGGCGGGAGACTCATCAAAAGTCATACGGGTTCATCATCCGGGAACCACGAATGAGAATGAACGAGAGGAGATTGAGATATTGCCCAGGACAAATGAAAACTTCCAGGAGCTAACTATACGAAAAATGTCATGGCAATCCATTTGTTGTTGAGATATTTCACTCATTACCAGCGAGCTCAACCTCAACAGAAGGTCAAGGGATTTCCCAAAATCAGTAGGGTTAATCCTCTGGTAACCACGAATGTCTGTTAAAATTTTGCTGTCAATCCATCAAAAAAGTGCTTAGATTTTCAGTCTAGATGAAAGTTGACCAACCGACGAGATGAGGCAACATTGCTGCTAGCTTGGCTAAAAATAACCCCCCCCCCTGAAAACTCATGAACTCATCTGCACAAATCGTTATTTCTGCATTCTAGGAATGAATGTGTGTGGATGTGTTTTCCTAGTAAAGCCTTGAGCCCCGAGCAACAGGCGGGGAGGACCGGGTGACCGAGTTAACAGGTGGATCAAAGCTGACTATCCCTTCTCTCCGTTACCCCTCCAGGGAAATCCAAGTGGATGTCATTCCTCATAGGGCAGCTGTCAAGCCAGGAAACATGCCGGCACTGCTGGATTATTATGGAGCGCAAGTCATTACGAGGATCCCCTCAGGACAGGCAGCACTCACTGCAAGCCACAACTTGACACGGGCTTACGAGGGGCGACGTTCTGTGCTGAGGACGGGTTTCTTCAGTACAATGACGCTTCTTTGAAACAGAAAACATCCAAAAACTACTGGAGGTTCACTGCCCAACATACAACACAGGTAGAAAGAATAATATCTGAATCGGTGAAACTCAGTTAACAATTTAGAATTCTACTCTTTGTTCATCTTTCTCTGTTTTATAATATTGTTAATCAAGTGATAGTTCAAGATGGCTTCGACATGAAGAGATTGCTTTGGGTCCACATACCGTACGAGCCACATGCCTGAGTTTCTGGATAGTTAATGAAATATTCATTTCTTACATTCACCCCCATAAGCTCAAACTTCATACTCTGTACAAGACAACGCAGAGAACAAGCCTGCCTACAAGTATGTTAAGACTAGTAGACTTTTACCATGTGATTATGATATTGTAAGTAAATATCAGTGTTTCCTGTCAGAGGTGGGTCACCACACTAGAAGCAAAAATCGCCTGAATGACTTTTTACACTAAATTTGAAAAATGACACTTTCACACATCCAGGGAAGGAAAGCTGTGGTGACATTCCTCACAACAAATGCCATATCATTAATGAGTGTGGCTCTTATTTAGGCCATCATCTACTCATGATTGAGGCTTGAGATGTGTCAGGCTCTGGGCGGCACACTGTTCCACATCTGCTGAGCAATTTCCTGGGGGAAACCCTGACTACCATCACACAATTGACAAACAACAACAATGTTGTAATCAGCATAGGCCGTTTCACAGCACACCAGCGCAGAAGAAGCAACAGAAGCAAAATGGAATTCGGCCTTCATTCGTTTTAGAATTTGTGCCTTTGTGTGAGCCCTGACACATGCATGGGGTTTCAGTTAACATGCAAGTGCAGAAAACAACATCTGGCCATCACATTGAACCTCACACATTCATCCGTGCTGTGAATTAACACTATGATGAATAAATGCAGTTTCGCCGGCTCATTTTCATCTCTCCATGAGCAGATGGAGACAGCTCCTGGAAATAGACGTTGGAGCAATTACTGGAATGAGTACGGTGATGCTGCCGGTGCACTACGGGTGTGGATTCACTTCAGGAGGTCTACCATGCTGCAATATCGAGCCGAGATCAGAGGGGGGCCAGAGATAATCCTCTGTCCAGGCTGTGATGAAAAAAAAAAAAAAAAAGAGGACAGTGTGATAGGTTGGGGTTCACTGTGTCTCTGGTGGACGTGACTCCCACTGTGCTGTTATGACAATCAGTCTTTAGAGCTCGCTGTGCCCGTCCCACATGACTGAGACAGGAACTGCAAGGTTGCCATGGAGTCAGTCAGCTAACTCTGGGCTGCGAGTATTAACAGTGGAGTTGAAGTGGCATCGTTCTTTCTAAATGGACAGCCAGGTGGCGTCTCCACTGGTTGCAAATATAAAACGTGATAGTATAGAAGTCTATGAGAAAATGACCCTACTTCTCACTTGATTTATGCCCTCAGTCTGATGAGTTCATGGTCTCGATCGCTTCAATACAGCGTGATGTTCATTTTATAAATTATGATACCCTTTAGAGTTAAATGGACGATAAAGCAGAGCATGTTTTAGGACATGACCTTGCGATTGACAAATTGCTGCGTGTCATTAGGTTCTCAGTCAGATCCAACCAGGATTATCCTCCCCAGCTGCTCACCTCTGTTCCAAATACTATAATAATACACTGCTGGGTTCGCAACAATAGCAGTCCTCAAACCAGTTTTTGACATCAAAGCAGCTTTGCACGAGGCAAAAACGTATGGTATTTTATCAGTTTACATTTTGGCTGCATGGCTATTAGCAGTTCCTGTCTGCAGACGACTATCACTGGATCAGTTATATTGAGCATCTTCTTTGATTTCTAAATTGATTTATGGACATCATAAATAATTATATTGGTTAATAATAAACATTTTGAGATTTGTGATTTGCAAAGCAGAAATGCCAAATATTGTTAGTATCAGGTTCTCTCACAAACTACATTTTCTAAAATTCAAATCAATAGAAAGTGGCTGGTGGCAGGTTGTCAAAAGTGAGAATTTGCTGCTTTTCTCGGCTTTGCTTGAGTAAATTGAGATCAGAATAAGCTAAATAAGCTCTATTAGTTATTTAGGTTTGTGTAAAAGTGTTGTTAAAAGGTGCAATGTATAAGAATTGGCCATCTGTTCAATTAATACTCAAAACAAACGTGGGGCAGCATATCATCTACCCACCGAAACCACCGTTAGTTAGCGCAGTTAGCTATGCAGCTAGCAGTTGTGACGTGAACACTTGGTGTCAACGCCGCTGTCGCGGGAGCTTTTGGGCGGGGACAGGCCAGGGCTATCTGTTAAAATCTGTAAAATGTTCCTCATGTGTTCAGATATGACTGAGGCACGACTCTGTGTGCAAATCTCTGCCCTGGCATACACCTGTTCTTTTCACCTTGCACACAATCTTTGATTCACGTCTTGAAAGCCTCCACTTTAGAGAATCCAAGGGTCTCAACACGTTTTCAGAACTAAATCTTCACAGATAGATTAGCAAAGTTTAACCTGGAAGGAACATGGCAGTCTTTTGTCAGATTCATGTCTCAACGGCAGTATTATGTGAGTCACTACCTTGCTTGTGTAAAGCGTTATTCGTTAGCATGAATGTCGCCACACTGGGAAAAGCACAGATGACTCAATCAAAAAGATACGTGCCGGCAGTCAGAAATCACGAAATTGGAAAACTCATGTCTCAAGCCAGAAGGCAGCATTTAACCACAATTCACAATTTAATTTCAAAATAGTTCATCCACCAACGGCAGTTTAATTCATTTCTTGTGTCATCTCGTGGGAACATTTTCTGTTGCTTTTCACACATCTGAGCCAGAAAAGTGCCTGTACAGTTGTTGTGCTTAAACTGACATTAAAGGCATCGCATTCATCCAGCTCAAAAAAAATGTGAAAACCATTCCTGCCTGCTGAGAAAACAAGGCAACATGTGCTGACCATGTGACCGTGATGTTTATTTTAATGCCTGGGCTCAATAACAGATACGGCAGCGTGCATTGTGAACTTTCACCCACTGACTTATTTACCGAGCATTCATGTGCATTTCAAGCCTGCCGCTCAGACACACAAGGGCCCGCTGGATGGAGAGAGGAGCCAACAAGCACATCCAAACAGTCACGTCTGCATTGACAAATACATTTGATTGATTGGTTTCATTATATTCTTTGTACTTATGAGATTCTGAATGATTTCACAGATCTGTCAACATGACGGCCATTTCAAAAGGCAGCTACGGTTTGAACCTGTCGGAGCAGTAACAGCTACCGGCTCCTGAGAGATAATGTCACACGGGCTCCTTTTGTTTGTGATAGTCAGGATCAAACACGTGTAAACACCGCAGCCTGGCAACAGCTCATCATTAAAAATGCCTATTCGAGGCTGAATTTGCACAATGGCTTGGTGAGCTAAGTCAAGGTGAGCAATGAAGTGAAAGACAGAGGCGGGTGAAACTGGTGAGTGCAGCTCCAAGAGCGTCAACAGTGAAGGCAAAACAGACAGAATATTGTGTTTTCAGCGGCCTCTCATGATGATTAGCTCATACTGCTTTGATTTAATTACTCGATTTGTCAATCAACACTTGATTCATCCAGGAAAACCATTATGATGATTAATTGTTTAAGGTAGTTTATATTAGCGGACTCCATGTCTTCCTATCAGATCAAGTGCTTTTGTCTACTTTATGTCATCATAAACTGACTACATTTAGATTTTAGGATTATTAGTTAGACAAAAATGAGCGATTGTAGGACGTCATCTCGTGGTTCAGGGTCTGATGATGAACAATTTCTGGCTATTTTCTGACATTTTATCAGCAAATAATTACCCACATTGACAGAATTGCTTAAAAGAAAAAGTCAGCCGTTGAAGCCCCAGTTTAAGGACTTTAAAAAGGAATCTATCAGAATGATTACACTGCAGTAGTGTTTAAATGATTAGTCACCAGTCGATCTACATTCAATTTGACTTAATTTATAGAAAAAAATGAAGAAAATGCTAATGATGTAATTGTGAGAGATCCTAAAATCTGAGGATTTAGTGCGTTTTTCTAGTTTATGTCACTATAAGCTGAATGCATTTAGATTTTTTGACAGTTGGTTGCAGAAAATATGCAATCAGCTTAGATGTCAGCTTGTGGTTTAAGGTTTTACGATGGCCATTGACAGAACAATTGATTGTGAATAAAAGGCATCAGGTGGAGCTCTGAGCGTCTGTTTTGTTCAACGATACTGTGCTTCCCACATTTAGGATTTCAGGGAAATTTTTAATTTAAAATGTGCTAAATTTGTTCTTAAAGTTCCTGTAAAATGTGTTTGTTCATGTTAATATTCTGTAAAAAAAAAAAAAAAAAAAAAAAAAAAGATTTGTCTGATGCAAAGGAATTGAACCCAAATCTGATCAAAGCACACATTTCTCATTTCATGACACGTGCTGTTGCGAAGAAATTAATGCTACTGATATTCAGACATTGATTTCATTATGGCAACCACCTCTAAAAGACTGGTGCTGTCTGCAGAGGGCTAATGGAAATGTGACAGCAGAGGCCCCGAAGTCATGAAGGATAATCAATCAGTGGAAAAACACCAGGGTGGGGTAGTGTGCGTGTGTGTGTCTGCTCTAACATGAATGATGCTTACTGACACAGAAAGTGCAGGGAGGTCAGGTGGTCGGGGCGTTCAGAGGACACGGTGTGTGTTGCAGAGATAACCTTCTACTTAAATTCTCAGAGCTTATCAGGAGCGGTAAGCGGAGGCGACGCCCACCGCTTCACAATTGTTGAGAAATTCAGAAGTTTGTTTCTTCTCTCTGATAATGAACTAACCCTAACCCTACCGTAACCCTTTCGGAGACGTCTGACATTCCTCAGACAAACCGTGTAAACAGCAGGGCTGACAATTATTTTCATTGTTGATTAATTTGTCTCTCATTTTCTCAATCGATCAGTTGTTCCGTCTGTAAAATGTCAGAAAATAGTGAAAAATGTTGATCGGATGACGACTTCACATGTCTTGTTTTGTCCACAAGCCAAAGAAATTCTGTTTACTGTCGTAGAAGAGAAAATAACCTAGAAAATATTAACATTTAAGAAGCTGGAATCAGAGAATTTTGACTTTTTTTCTTGAAAAATTGCTGAAACTGATTAATATATGATTAAAATACTTGGCAATTAACGCAACAGAGGACAACTAATCAGTTAATCTGACTCTAATAGACAGGTTTTAGTAGCATCAAGGCTGCTGATGTCGCCGAAGCTAG
>OMLP01023471.1:0-32675 GCA_900302685.1 Spondyliosoma cantharus | reverse complement strand
CCTACCTACTTTATATCAAACCGTATTAATTAATTTATTAAATGACGCAGAATGACACAACAAACTTAACAGTATGGACCGTATGGCTACCACATCAACCTCACCACCCACCTCTGAAAGTCAGCTTGAAGCAGGGGAGTTATGTAATTGCATGTTACAGCTGCAGTCACATTATTGAGCAATACTGTGGTTATTCATAATTTATGCTTCAGATGTGTTTATTTCCTGATGTGCTGTTATTTGTAAATCACTGTGTGACCTTACTGAAGGATTAATATCTATATTTGCATGTGTGTTTGATTTGCTTGCAGTGACAGTTGCTGCTGCAGAGAGGAGCTTCTCCAAATTGAAGCTCATCAAAACATACCTGAGATCCACCAAGTCTCAGGGGGGTTTAAATGGACTTGCACTGATGAGCATAAACCGCGAGGTGTCTAGGCAGGTGTCAGTTAATGACACAATAGATGCCTTTGCTGCAAAGAAGACCAGGCTTGTAGAATTTAGTGGAAAGTTAGTTGAAACACATACTGGAAAGAGTGACTTGAACGTGTATTGTTGATTATCAAATAAATGGATGTTGTCATTCAATTATTTGATGTTTCTTTTTTTTTTTGGGAGGGGGGGGCAAGGATTAATCTCACTTTCGTAAGTGAATCGTACTTTAAAAAGGGTGCAAACAATGTCTATTCAAATGAATTGTGATCTCGGGGCTTCAGAGGACTTGGATTACACTGGACGAGCTGCAAGGAGCCATTTCGTTTCTCTTTTGGTCGTTTTTGAAAGCAAGTCTCCATCTATTTGAGTTGTTTCGGATATACTGCAACACTACACTGCGAAGCTCCAGAAATATTTTGTGAACTAAAAAAAACGTCACCTGACTTTCCATCAGCATGATGGTGAGTAGATAAGTAGACTAAATATTAATTTTTGGGTGAACTGTTCCTTTAAGATTCAATAAAATCATATATTGAAATAAATGATCAAAACTACCTCACAGATTTGACAACGTTTGAGTTGTGTTTAAGTAGAACTGTGAAATCGGTTCACGAATAAAAAAACAAACAGAAAATCAACATTTTCAAAACCATTTAAATAAATTCTGATTTAATATTGTGTACAGTTCAAAGACAGCTGAACAACAAAACCCACAAAGAGAAAACTAATAATATCTCACTTTATTTACTTTTACATAGAAGTATAATAATTTAACAACCACAAAAATAATTAAAAATCTATAATATATCATTTAGGCCATATCATTTAGAACTCATAACATACAAGTTAAAAAAAAATGAACCACCAGCACTCTTCTGGACATGTTTCCATCATTAGCTGAGAGACTTTCAAGCATCTTCCGTGATTAGTCTGTGGTGAGAGGTTTAGAGTAGTGAGGTGATTTTTTTTAACTACACATGACTTCTTTAAATTACATCATTCTAATAAACCGACCTCCACAGGACACACAAAACTAGATGTTCATTGAGGATGTTCAAGGCATCATTTTGAAGTAAAATGTAACTTTGAAATAAAGACACGTAAAGAAACCAACTTGCCTTTTAGGGGAAATAATTCTAGCAAAAAATTAAACAGAGAACATGAAAACAGTGCATAATAAATCATCTGCAGCGTAGTCTAACAAATTATACAACCAAAAACTGATTACTGTTCTCAGGCAACATTAGTCGACTATTAAAGTGGGCAATAACTAACGATCAACGCTGTGTCAGTTTATCCCGACACTGTCACTCCTTTATGATCAAGACCAAGTCATCTTTACTTCTGTTAAGGGGCCACGATCCAGTTTTCAGAGTCTCTATGTATCACTGACTTCAAATCGTGAACGAAAAGTTACATTCACAATAACTCAAGTTTCTAATCCCCATCAATAAAAAACAAACGTATAACAAAAAGTCCTTCAGAGATGTGCACTTGAGTCTTCAGTCTTTTCTTTTCAGTCAGTAGCAAATGTTAGATTGAATTAATATGTCAGGAAGCTCCTCCACCATACAAGTCTAACCCTAACCCCATACAAAGTATAGGAAATACTGAAAAGAGGCTGATGTGAACATTTGTAAAGATGTGTATATATCCTGTACTGTGCATCAGTGTTTCGCTTAGAGCCTCTCAAAGATCACTTAACCTTTATTCATCAACTTTTGCCATAAACAAAATGACTCATAGTTGTAAAGTTATCCGTTAAACGCACTTTAACGCAGAGTCAAAACTGTCCCAGCTGCACCGCACAGACCTGAGCTCAACAGAGGATTCTTCTCCTAATTTTGTTTAAAAAAAAAAAGTTTTGGAAATGATTCACAAATGTTTAGTTTAGTCGTTTCTCATGAGAAAAAAAACCACCCAAATCTACCGTCCTTTTAGCGCTGTAGCAGAGGGCATTTACATGTCTGCCGTTACACTCCGGTCTAGACTCCCCCTGAGCAGTGAAGTGGACCATTTGCCGTCCAAATATTTACCGAGCAGAATCATTACCTCTTAGTCAGGCGCTCCCAGCCAGCTATAATATTTAGCTGGCTCAACGGCTTTGTGGCTAACGTGTACGTGAGTTCAGAGCTGTTTATGTAGAATTTAATGCTGGCGGAGTGCGCGTCCCGTAAAACACCCACCAGTTCACACGGCACGGAGGACGATCAACAGTATACAGTCAGAAATGTTGCACGCTCACATGTTTAACGTGTAGTGGTGGTTTCTGTTTGACCAACATTTAGAGATTAGGCCAAGACACCTGAAAGATTACATTCTTGACATTTTGAAGACACAATGAAAAAAAGATGACTGAATTGAGGTTTTTTGGGAGACATGATGATGAACAGACCGCGTCCGGCTTCGATTTGCCCTTCCTATGAGGGAGCAGCAGGACGTCAGTCAGAAAAGAGGCTGTCTGGCAGGCCTCGGTTAACTCTCACAAGCTACTGTGCACACTTAATTTTGTTTGACATGGAAAAGATGGCAACAGTTATGCAGTTTCAGAGCTGTCAATTAGATCCGAGGCCAGAAAAAATGAAGAGCGAATTGGAAACAAGGCTGCGACCAGTGATTATTTTCTCTGTCAGTGACTTTTCTCAATTAGTTGTTTGGTCTATAAAATGTGAAACATATCCAAAGATATTTAGTTGACTGTCATAGAAGAGTAAAGTAATCTTATATTAAAATATTCACATTTAAGAAGCTGTAATCAGAGAATCTGAATCATCTAAAGATTTGGCGGTTATCCATTAATTGCTGCAGCTCCGGCCGGAATAGCATTTTCAAGATGGCGTACATGACATTCAATAATGTTTCATGACAAAAGTGCACATTGATCCGTGTCCTTGTGTTAAAAGATATGTGAGAACAGTGCTGAGTCCAGTTTTACAACATAGTGTAGACGACAGAAATAGCTGCTTGTTTCAACTCTACAATGATGTCACGTTATATAAAAAGGATCTGCTTGTTAAGATTCAAGTTGCAAACAAACAAAAAAATCAGTAATAAATAGACACAAGTTCATAAACAAACACATATTTAGCTGTTCTGTATACATCAGACTAGGCTGCTTTTGGTTTGGTTATGAAAATCAAAAATTGATAACAGACAACAGTGTCCCTCAGCAGATTGACACCATTACACGTACACCTCAATGATTTAATACAGAATCTGAGCTTCCCCTCCCCAACACTCTGGTAGTGATAGTGATTCAGAAATGACGTGTTGTCTCGGAGCTCGGTGTGTGAGGAGTGCCGTCTTCCTGATGTGTCCTTTTCACTCTCAGCCTCTTGTTTGGTCCTCCTCATTCAGTGTAGAAGTAGATATTTTCAAAATAAAGCATCTCAAGGAACTCCCTGATCCATGTTTCAGGTCTTAGGTCTTCACTGTGGATTACTCTGTCTCTTTCCTTTAAGCAAGGAAAACCTTCGCGTTTCTCAGTGGCTTTCAAATCTCCTACTCCTCTGGAAAGTTCTGCTTTCCTGGAGCTTTTTTTTTTTTTTTTCTCCCTCACCTCTGACTGCAGAAAAGCCAGTTGTTTTTCGAGCCACTGACCTCTCTCCTCCTGATTTCTCCCTCATCCTCTCGTCCACTGCTCTGTCCTCGCAGTCCTCTCAGCGAAGTGCTCGTTGCTGCTCTTCTTGTAGAAAGGCCTGTTTCTCCATCAGTTTTCTGAACAGCCCCTGCCTGTTGCCTAGCAGCTCTGTGTGCCGGCCACACTCGACCACGCGCTGCTGGTCCAGTACGGCGACGGCGTTTGCGTTCTGGATGGTGGACAGACGGTGAGCGATGATCACGACTGTCCTGCCTGTTGATTGGGCGAGAAGAGCGGGATATAATAAAACAGGAGAAACAAATGCATCTCAGGAGTAATACCATTCGTCATTAAGTGGAACTAATTTGAATGACAGAGTTTTTACCTTCCATCAGACGCTCCAAGGCTTCCTGGACCAGGAACTCATTCTCAGCATCCAAGGCACTGAAGAAAGAGAGTTTTTTAGGATTGTCTTTAACAAAATGACCTAAGATGTCTCTTTAACTAGCGCAATAACATACTGTTTCTGAAGGGGGTTATATATAAAAATTAAAAAAAAATCTTAAATCTAGTCTTTCTCACCTGGTAGCCTCGTCTAAAAGCAGGATCTTGGGATTCTGTGGAGAGAGAACAAAAAATAGGTTTCACGCAAAAAAAGAAAGCAGAGGCCTGTTTGATAACAAACGTCAAGTGCGGATGACAGGTGTGACCAGAGGTGTGCTTTCTCCTGAAACAGTAAAAAGAGTACGTTGTTGTACTCACCCTGAGCAGAGCTCTGGCTATGGCTATCCTCTGCTTCTGACCACCTGGGAAACAAAATGCACAACTTAACCCTGTACACACATAAAGGCTTCATCTAAATTGGCCCCATGTGTCTACTATATGCACAGAGCCATTACGGTTCACAGAATAGTTTACTTTTCATGGGCTGAATTTTTTCTTACCGAGAACTGCCCATTCCCAACACTAAACATTAGTATTTACAGCCACTGTGAGAGTGAATACCTGATGAAAATCTACATAATGTCATGGAAAGCCTGACTGCTGGAGACACAATCTTCCATCGAAGTAAACATAATCAAATTTCTGTCGAGTCTCTGCTTGTGTCTCACCTGACAGCAGCACTCCCTTCTCCCCCACAACTGTGTCAAATCCTTGTGGAAAAGCCTGGATGAAATTATAGGCGTTGGCCACTCTGGCTGCCCTGTAGATGTCCTCCGTGGTCACAGCTTCTGGGTCCACCGCACCGTACGCTATATTATCTCTTATAGAGCATGAAAACAGCACGGGCTCCTGGGAGAGAGGAGAGGGAGGATGTGAGAAAGACAGAGACGATCTTCACGCAAAGGATCCGCCCTGTTTATGTGTTTGCCATGAGACCTGTCGTACGAGAACATAAACAAGTAAAATACTTATCTGTTTACCTGGCTGACAGTCCCAATGT
The DNA here is from genome assembly GCA_900302685.1 of Spondyliosoma cantharus. NCBI lineage: Eukaryota > Metazoa > Chordata > Actinopteri > Spariformes > Sparidae > Spondyliosoma > Spondyliosoma cantharus. Next base: position 27,216 of record OMLP01023471.1, on the reverse strand, counting down.
GACTCCTGAGCCAATAGGGATTCAGATCTCTGATGTCATGACCATCTATGGAGATCATACCTGAAGAAAAGATGAAGTAACGTGCAGATGTCAAACAACCACCTGCACTTTTGAGTTCGTCGTCATAATTCCTTTTTGTCTAATCACGAAGCAGCTCGCTCTCACCAGCGTTGGGGTCGTACAGCCTGAGCAGCAGTGACACCAGGGTTGATTTTCCAGATCCGCTGGGTCCCACCACAGCCATGATGGTACCGGCTGGGACCAGCAGACTGAGGTTCTGGAAAATGGGAGCCTCACTGCGGGTGGGGTAGGCAAAGGAGACGTCATCGAACTTGAGCTGACCCTTCAGCTGGTCTGTAGGGAGCACCAGACCTTCTGTGGAGGAGCAAAGGAAGACGGAAACAACAATAGAGTGATTGTTTAGTTCACCTCTGTTGTTGTGCTGTGGTTTTCACATTTGGTTCGACACTTCTGGGCCACCGTACAAAGTCTGCTGAAGTGGGCGCGCAGGCAGTCGAGTGGTTAAGAGCGCATGACACATACGCAGCATGTCACGCCCACCTCTCGCTCCCATTTCCTATCTGTGTGTGTGTGTGTGTGTGTGTGTGAGAGATTGTGTGTGCGCGTGTGCGTACTGACCATTCAGAGGAAACTCAGGCTTTCTGTCCAGCAGCTCCCACAGTCTGGTCCCTGCTCCAAACCCCTTCATCAGCTCAGAGTAGAATGAACTCAGACCTTCACATCAAGCAGAAATAGAAAAAGCCATAAATCATCACACGAACAGTTACACAGGTGTAAACGGAACAGATGAGGAAATTCAGATAATAGGGAAAGTGCAGATTTACAGTATCTATGAGAGTGTGTCACCTGCAATACTGATGCCCACCCAGAAGGTGTACATGAGGAACGATGAGAGCTCTCCCACAGTCATGTGCTGGCTGGCCATCAGAAGGCCTCCTTTGTACAGAACGGACAGGATCATGATGTTACCACTGAGACCAGTCTGAAACACACACACAAATGCCTGGTTATTTGATTACTACAACATCTGGCATCGCTGCCGCTCCCTGACAAAGCACTGATTACACTGATTACAGCCTCTGCGGGCACCTGCTGGATAATCATACCACCAGTCTCTCTCTCTTTATATCAGTTCAACAGTTCAATGAGGGAGAAATTTGACTTTCATCAGCCTGATATCATTCGAATCAATGAAAAAGCCTGGGGGCTGGAGATGTAGTGAGAACTGACACCAGGCAGTGCAATAGTGAAGGTGGAAATTTTCAATAATCAAGTTTATTCTTTCATCGACAGACTCAGCTGCCAGATTATTAGTGACTAAATCTAGTCCAAAACGACACAATAAACCTGAGTCCATCATCTACTTTACAGATTTTGTTGACACCGTTTTAGATTCAGTTTCATGGTCATTTTGAAGGCTGTCACAGTTGAAATGCACTGCCTCATACTGAAAGGTGTTTCTGGTCATTTGTATACCATCGCTGACATGAACAGAAGTGGACAATTGAGGCTCAATTTCATCCAACCTTAGTACCGTGTTAACACATGAAAATGCACACAGATGTAGCGTTAAGGACAGGAGGAGAACAAAAACCTGTTTTAAGCAGTAAGGCTTGGCAAGTTGTGTCACAGAGTTGTTCAAACACTGCCTAATCTCTTTAAGCGCACAAATGGGCGCATGCGTCGTCTGACTCCGTATAGGCGATTGGATAATTCCTTTTAACGGTGAAACATCCTTCATACACAGACATTTCAGGTGTTGTTGTATTGTGACAAACCCGAGAGACGACCAAAAAGCAGAAGCCCCTGTGCAACACTGTCACCAACTGTGGATTCGGTTTGCATCACTGACAGGACACACACAAAGGTTTGCACAGCGAGCTCTCTGTGTCTGTTTTTTTCTTTTTTTATCCTGTCCAAGTGAGGAGTGTGCTTGAGTTTTGCTCTTGTGAGGTTTCTTACAATTTTTCCCAGTTAAAGAGTTTTTTGGGAGGAGTTTCTCCTTATCTGAGAGTAGAGGGTCTCATATAGTGCATGACTGTGAAGCCCCTTGGGTCAGATTTGACTTTTGTGATATTGGGCTGTATACATCTAACTTGACTTGACACACACTTACCACTCCGAAGAAGCCAGCTCGTAGTAAAGCCTCCTTCCTGGCCAGACTGAAGACCTGGTCTGTCTTCTCCGTGTATGTGTTGACCTCTGACAGCTCTTTACCGAAAGCTCTCACTGTCCTCATGTTGCTGATACGCTCCTCTGCCAACTACACACACACACACGCACACACACAAACAGTTTAACAAGGACTTTATCTATATCAAAAATCAGATTATGAACATTGTAAATTCACCACTACAAATTTAATTAGACTACCACAGGCGGCGCAGTATTTACATGAGGTATACACACAGCTAAGGGACAGACAAACAGTGTGGCTTTAATAACAGTCAGTATAAAGGAAGTTCAGTATAAAGCATCACTACATTCAATTACATCTTGCCACAGCTTCCTTGTTTACAACTACCACATCCTCAAATAATTTGTTTTATTAATCCCTGCATTTGATTATAAGACCTGGTAAATATTCCTAAACCAATTATTTGATATGTGCGTATTTGTGAACCGTACCTGCGTGGCTTGTGCAAGTGCATCCTGTGTGCGTTTGGAGATGGCGCGAAGGTACCTGCCGTAGAAGACAGCAAGACCGGCTACAGGAGGAACAATCAGCAAAACAAAGCTGGCGAGACTGGGGGACACGTAGAACTGGAAGGGGAGAGAGAAAAGACAGTAGGTAATGCAAGTAAAGAGAGGGAGATGAGAAAGAAAAGGAGAGAGATTTCACATCTGTTGGCCCTTGTCAGTTATCACAGGGATTTTTTTCTAATCATTTCCTTGAACAAATTACACCAGGAAGTCATTTTACTTCCCTGAAAGGAGGTCATCAGACATGGCACCAGAACAAAATCCAGTTATGCAAAGGAAGTTAAAGCATGAGTTAACGGACCTGTTTATCAACAAATATGTAATCAGCGAATTCCAAGAAAGTGGAGACTGGTGACAGTCAGGTGAGAGTCATTACAATTAAAAGCTCAACCAGCTGTTTACAGGTGAACTCCACATGCACACATAACGCTTTTATGTCTGGTACCTGTCAGAGTTAGGTCAGGGTGTGGCAGTCGTTCAAGAAAATCTTTTCCATTTCCTTGTCATTGTTAGCCTGTTTCCCAACAGCACTATAGTTTACCAGCATTAATGTGCAGGGAAACTCTCAGCCGACAACAGCATTGCATGAAAAGACGCAGACAAAAGATGACACGACTGCTTCCTTGTACTGTCCAGCTAGACATTCACACATCTACTCTGCTGTTAAATTGGTGCTTTTTGGGTTTTGGGTCGCCCCTTAAATGAGTGTTTTTAAAAAAAACTGTTGGTTAGCTCAAAACTACAGCCTGGCCAATATAATCACAGATATATCTATTTTTTTTTGCTCCTTAATATTCGTATCGGCCCCAAAAATCGAGTATCGGTCAGGCTCGACACAAAACAATAGACATACTATGGGAAAAATATGGATTTCTGTGGCTTCTGCCCCTCAGTTTTCAATAATTATCTTAAGTCTGGAAGTATTCAAACACATCAGTAGTACAATACATTTATTCCACACAATAAACGTATCATAAAAGGATGCCAGTTAATTCATTCTTATTTCGAATCCATGCTGACCATATGCAGCGGACCACTCTAAGGGTCGTACTCACCATCATGCTGACACCAGCAGCTGCCTGGGCGACAGCTCTCAGCCCGTCCGACAGGTTGTCGGTGATGGAGCGGCCGACCATGGCCGTGTCAGCAGAGAGGCGGTTGATTAGCTCACCGGTCCTGCTCCTGTCGAAAAAAGCCACTTCCTGTGTGAGGATGGAGGAAAAGATGGAGGCACGGAGATTGCGAACAATCTTTTGTCCTGAAGAGAGAAGGGGAAGGACATAAACAAAACGGTTGAAGGGCACACGTTTCATAACATTTTTGAAAACTATTTCAGGTTCTGCGTTCTGATTGGTATCTGTCATTATTTTTGCAAATTGTAGAGTAAATGATCAATCAACTGACTGAAAGAAGCCAGACTTTGTCCAAAGTTTAGAAATATTCCTACCCGCATCACTAATTAATTCTTAGCTTCTTGTGTATCTAATCCATCCACAAACAGAAACGTCATCGTAAGGTTGTCAGGAAATCAATGCCACTGGCTGCTAGGCACCAAGAAATCATTATTGCAGCATTTCTGCTTGTGGATGGATTAAACAAACAAGATATGTCACGTTAATTACGTAGTGACCTTTAGAGGTGCTGGTAGACGTATCTGTGAACTTTCCCCTGCTTCCAGTAGTCATGCTAGGCTAAACTTACCATCTGCTGACTCTAGCTTCATATTCGATGCTTCATTATCATCATCGATCTTTTCATCTTGCTTTCAAAGTATTCTTTAACAATATTCACTACACTGAAAGTTACCGTTCCCTCCTGTTATTCAGCTCCTCGCTGATTCGTGTTGACGTCAGTGTTTTGGCTGTATGTATTGTGAAGTGTGATTTTCTGAGTTGTTTTTTTTTTGTTTTGTTTGTTTATTCATCTCACCTGAGGACTGCATGAGGTAGACTCTGGCAGCGTTGGCAGCCCCACCGACCAGGAAGACTCCAGTCAGCATGACACATAACGATGTCAGGGAGGCTGCCATCGTCTCCGTGTCTGTTCCAGTGGTGTAAATGGTGTCAATCACTTTACCCAGGAGGAATGGAGCTGACATAGTTACTGCACTGGAGACAGTCAAGAAGCCTACAGCAGCTGGTGTGGATAAAGGAGAGGATACACTTTGAAAAACATGATGGCAGAAAGCAGAATACAGGCTACAGCTTATAAAAAGCATGTCTCAACTTCGACGTCGGAAGAGGTTTATCCAGCAAAACCTAATGAAAGGTACTTTAGACCGTTTTCCTCCAAATTAACATTATAATCAGCTGAGCTGCAGCCTGCGCCAGGTAATCAAGAACAATTTGACTAATGCAGAAGTTTGTAATCTGGGAGAACCTGCCTCCAATCAAGGTCAGATCAGGTCACAATGTAACTCGCAGCCACTGAAAAAAAAAAAAAAAACATAAAAGAAGGAGGCTTGGAAAACACTACAATGTCCACATGCGGTGGACTGTTGAGACTGGCGAGGAGAAACTGACAGAACATGGCTGTGTGCATCCAAGCGTCAAAATCACAAAGTTCATGCTCACAGGCGGCTGTGGTTTAAACTTTGCTTAAAAAAAAAACAGGAAACGACTACTTTGGTGAAATACACGAGCAACTGGAACGAGCAGGGATATGATGCATGAGTTTTCTTCTTCCTATACGGATTAAAAAAAATCAATCTCCTGTGCGCCAAGACAAAATGATGCTGACTGTCTCCTCTCTGACTGTGTGGTAAGAGTGGTGGCAGGGAGGAATGCCTGGTATTTGTTTCTCCACATCCATACCTGGTGGTTGTAATTTTAGTTCTAATGCTACAAGTGACTGCAGCGATGTTGTTCATATGTAGTTATTCGATCATGATTAAAAGGCTACGTCTATGCACTGGGTTCAATGCTTGCTTGTGTCTTTATTCAGGAGTGGTGGACCGCCACAGTAAGAATATTACCACCGTGGAGTCATGGATCTTCATAGAGAATTATAATCTAGATGACAACACAAAACCTAGACACATGTAGAGAGTAGAGTCTGATGCTGCAGAAAGGCAGCCGTGCGCACATCCTAGTATTCTCCATGTTGTGGAAAGAGAGTATTGACACACTCAGTTAAAGCTCCACAAACTTCAATTTAAACCCTTTTTTTTTTTTTTTCTCAGTCCACTGAAGTGCTGAGAGCTTTGACCCAGTGTCTGACTAAAAGTGGCATAGCAACTGTGCTATCATCATTAAAATGAAAAGCCTCTGGTGGCTAGTCCACTCAACTGGTGGTATAATAACACAGTCTTACCTGCCAGGCTCCATCTCTCCGGGTGGGCAAGTTGCAAGATCCTTCTGACATCCTCCAGGGGGACCGTGGTCGGTGTCTGGCCTTCCTCCGCGTCCGTCTGGGTCTTCACCGATTCGGCTGGCGTCGGCGTGGAGGCGGCTGAAGAGCTGGCAAAGGCAACAGGTGTGTGTGTAAATGTCCTCGCTCGGCCTGTCGTCGAGTGTGGACAGACTATAGAGAGACCTCCGAGCGGACTGCAGGGCAGGACAGACACGGTGGCTCCGGGTGAGGAGAGAGGGAAGGCAGGAGGCGGCTGGACGGATGGTTTGACCCCGGTGGACTGCCTCTTCCTCCGGAGGTCCGCCGAGAGGGTCAGCCGGTGATCCAGCCACAACATCCTCGGCTGTGTTAGCTTGAATCTGGACAAGTGACACCTTGACATGCGAATTAAAAGCCACATCGTAGCTAAAGACAGGCAGTTGCTAAGTTTGACAAAAGACGAGAGAATAAAAAAGTATCCCTTAGTCTGGGTTCAGTTAGTGATACGGTCGAGGTGGTTCCGGTTGAGTCAAGTCCACTCGGAGAAACATGTTAGCCCCCAGTCGAGAGGTCAACGCACCACATCCACAGCCGAGCAGTTTCAGAGCTCCTTCCCGCTACATTGTCGAGTTTAGACCGTTATTGTGCGTTTTTATCTGCGCCCGACAGCCGCCGTCACCCAGTTTATCTCTTATCAATGAACAGCTACCGACACCCCGCCTGTCACTGTCATCTGTCGCTGAATATTTGGTTTGGCAGGCGGGTGAAGTGGAAACGCGAGCTGCCGTAGAGCGACTAACATCAAAATCCACTCCGAGATATGAACGTAATTCCCCCTGGAAATGGTCTAAAAGGGTAGAAACAGGAAAGGTGACCCTGGTTTGGTTTGGTTCGCAGGTACACACACACACACACGCTCACACACACGCTCACAGACACACGATTCCACCTCTTAGACGGGGGAATTCAATGGCTGATCATGTAAGCAAACTTTCCCAGGCATAACCAAACCAACCCAGAACGCCAATGCAGTCGATAGTTAATACCTAGTGTTTTGTGAATGAGTTTGAGAGGTTCCCCAAAAACAAAATGCGTCATCAAATTCGCCAACAAAGAACAAACAGCTAATGATGTTTCTATTTAGTTCATACAGATGTACACATGCTGCCCGAGAATAACGACACGTATGATATTAGCTGAGCTTCTTTCTCGACAAACAGTGATTTCTCAACGAAATGTGTTTTCGTTTCCTTTGAAATCAAATAAATGCATTACCGTCCGGTAAAACACAGTCAGACGTAATATTTTATCATCATATGTGTTGAATGAAGGCGACAAGTGAATAAGTTGGCCGATAGCCGAGCGAACAGTTGGCCAACATCGATCATCGATTGCTTTTGCCTGGCCGGCGGGGTGAAAGTTGAAAGTTCGTCCCCATCTGAAAACAGGAGGCACGTGCGGGTTGAAAAGCCGTAAGTATAATTGGCAAAGTCCACCAAAGTGCATGTGACTACTTTAAAACAATTAACACTGAAATGTATTGACGGTCTGTTTGCCTGCAGGCGAAAAGAAGCCCAGGTATTAGCTTAGTTTGGCCAGAGTATGCTATCATTGAGTATGCTAGTTGTCGTTGAGCTAGCAGTAAAGCATGCCCGTATGTTAGACCAGTTTATTCTGAGGGCACCAGGCCGACTTATAAAATATGTTTGTGGTGCAGAAAGCTCAGATATAAATTACTCGAGGGAGAACGAGATACATTTCAACCTAAATTAAGGATCGGGTCGGGTCTGGTGTGGATGATGGAGGGGTGCTGCTTTGGTTACCTGTCATAACTGTGTCCACATTGAAAACAACTGTGTGTGTGTCTGTGTGTCTGTGGTCATGTAAACACATATTTCCTTACCCTGTTTTCTAGCCCCATCTCTGTAGTTTATCTCAGGTATGGGATTTATACTTATTACCACCCTAATTAGGTAGAAGAAAAATAATCTTTTTTGTTTTTTCCCCACATACAATCATAGTCAAATGCAAGCATTGTAGTAAGACTTGTTCTTTAAATTTAACTCATCTCTGATGAGAAGTGGGCAGAAGGGGAATCAACTCCATCTCTCGCCCAGTATCTCGGTCTAATGTGTTTACAGGAGAATTAACCTAATATGCAAACCAGTATTTAGGTCTTCTCGCCTTTCCCCCTGTCTTGTGTTCCCTCTCTCCAGCCCTGACTCCTTTTCTCTATCCTTCTTCTGTAGGCAGTAGCACTAGCTGCAGCCATGGCTGCCATCTACTCAGGTATACATCTGAAACTGAAGAGTCCTCAGACTCCATGGGAGGACAAGTTAAAGTTGGCACGATTTGCCTGGATCTCCACTCAGTGCCTGCTTCCCAACAAGGAACAGGTAGCCGCAGAAGTTAGGCTACAAGATGTGTGTTTGTCTTCGTAGAGTGTTAATGAATGATATGGTACCATGGTGTCTTTTTTTGCACCTGTTGATTGTTGTTCAGTCCATCATTCATTTGACAATCTTATGTAGAACTAGCTCATTGTCAGTTCTGGGATAGTTGAGAAAAAAAATAGTGGTTGTTTGAATGATTTTAATAGTATTTACACGTCAACCATCTCTTTGTTCATGTCTGTCTTGACTCTTATCCTCTGTAGGTGCTGTTGGATTGGTGCACCCATGCTCTGACGGGCTGGTACAATCAGAAGGTGGAGTTTTCTCAGAATGTTTTGGAAGGACTGTGGTGTTACCTGGATGATCTGCTTCACAGCAGGAAGCTCCACACTCTTCTCAAGCAGGGCAAGACCATCAGCCTGAGGCTCAACATGGCACAGGTATCCTAGCAATACTTACATTGAAAAAATACACATATCTAGAGTTTGCAACACAGATTTTTTAAATTCTTCTTTTTGAGCCCGTTCATGAATGTTGTTACCAACAGAGCCTTTGTGATTGTCTTCTATATTATCACATATTGGAGTAGTGCTTTAGCTGTAGCGCATTCCCACTTTAGAAAGACAATGTGTTGACACTGATACATTAAGCCTTCATTGAAATCTCTGTTGTCTGTTTCCCTCCAGCTGCTGCTTGAGCGTCTCCAGGAGTGGGCGTGTGTTGATTCCAAGTTGCCAGTGTGTGCGTCCACCATACTGAGTGTGTGTCAGGGTCTTCTCTCTTCTCCTGCACTCTCATCTGTCTTCACCACCAAGTATGAGCTCATGGTCAATCTCCTGGCTAAGCTCTGCTCTCTGGCCTGCCGGGAGCTCCAACAGCCATTACTCACATCCTCGCCCCTAATGGCTGAATCTGAAGATGAGGTGATGACTGAGTGTCCTCAAACTCAGCCCATTAGCGACTTGGTCCCTTCCCAAGTCCAGCCAATCACAGAAAGTCCTCGAGATCAGCCAGAACTAGATGCTGATAAACTCCCCTCCAAGCCAAAGGAAAACCTCCGGTTCACTAATTTGTTTGACGTATTGCTTCAGGTGCTTACGTGTTATTTGTCAGTTCAGCGACAACAAGCTAATCCTAACAGAGTCTTTACTATGGTAACCAATCAGCTGATCCAGACATTAGTACTTCTCAGACACCTGCTCACTTCCGGGGAATTTGCACCTTCTCACACACATCTGCGTCCGCAGCTGTGCAGAGACATCCGCATCAAGATAGACTCCATCCTTCTGTTGGCTCTCTTCCCCTCTGAGCACCTCGCCTCATACAAGGAGGAGCTCCTTCCATCTAAAGAGGATTCTGGGAAACGTGGTCCTGGAGGGGCAAAAGGCCTCTTGAAACCAGTCAGTGCCATTCTTTCCAAACTAAGTGCACAGGGCTATTGTGAGCCGGCCCTACACTACAGTGTGAAGTCAAACACGTTATCTCTGCTGTTTAAGTTCTTTCTGGAAAGCTACGGCAAAGGGAGAGGAGAAAGCGAGGAAGCGCACAGGATGCTGTGTTTCTATTTCCTCACCAGGTTGGTCCCGATCCTGGACTTAGGCCTTGATGGACAGTTTTCCTCACCTGCCAAAGCAGACCAGTCGGTCACTGTGTCCCCTGGGCCTAAGTCTCCCTCAGCCTCCCTCAGTTCCCCAGAGAGCTGGAGCCTGGCTCTGCTGGCTGTGGAGTCCCTGCTGAGCCAGGCTCTGTCTGCTGGTATTTACAATGTAGCAGCAGATAGGATCAGACATGGAGAAGTCCAGCTCAACTTTTACGGAGCCATGGGACAAATGCTCTTAAACCAGGCCCAGTCAAGGTAAAAAAACAAAACAAAACACTGGTCTTGATTTGATGTTTTTCTCATTCAAATTAATTGAAGTCGTAAGTCATGTCCTTCGTGTCAACTTGCCCTGTCTTATCTTTCAGCATCCCAGCATGGTACCGCTGTTTAAAGGTGTTGTTGAGTCTTAACCATCTGATCCTTGAACCAGACCTGGACCAGCTGTTATCGTCAGCCTGGGTTAATTCTGAATGCATGGAAGCACGAGTGCAACGGGCCAGACAGGTTCTTGATTCAACCATTACTTACATTGTTTATGTCCCCAAAACAAAAAATTACATGAAACCCTCACTCAGAACGAATTTCTACATAAAAATGGTAGAATGGGTAGGACATTAGCTTTTGACTGACACCAAATGTTTGTTTCCCCAACAGGCTATGGTGTGCAGTCTCCTCCAGACCTACACTAAGCTCCGTCAGCTGCCTCGCCTCTTCTCTGAGCTCTTGTCTGTGATCTGTCAGCCAGTCCTGGACCACCCCCGACCTCCTCTGCTGTCTGACGGCACCTCTGCCATGCTCAAAACTTGTCTTCTGGACACTCCCCCTTCCCAAGGCCTAGAGATCTGCTCATCAGTGTTGGAGAGCATCAGGAGGTATATACCACCAGAGCTGGTGGAGGAGGAAAGAGGGGCAGAGAAAATGGAGATTGATGGAGGAGGAGAGAAAGGGACGAATAAAGAACTAAACATTGACCAGGCGAGAGATGATGCATCTCTGAAGCTGTTGTCCCTCAGCCAACTGCTTCATGTTGTTTTGTTCAGTCTGAAGACTCTTGACAACGCCTCTCCTCTTCCCATTGTCAGGAAGAGTCAGGGCATGATGGAGGAGATGCAACAGGTAGTGAAGGAGCTACTGCCTCTGTTGTCAACCGAAAAGAAGGCTGCAAAAACAAATACAAGTTCAGTTCAAAGGACCCCAAAGAAAGGCAAAAAGAATTTAGACCAGAAAAAGCCAGAGAAGCTCTCAGAGTCTAAAACGGGAACACTGCGGGAACGGAACACCCAGGAGGCAGCTCTCCTCCTCAAATACACCTTGGTGGAAGTCGACACGCTCTTCCATATCCACTGCACCAAATACACGCCTCTTGACTCAGCCCGATCAGGAGCGCAGAGTGAGGCTGAAGGATGTGCACCAGTCCCAACCCTTCTAGAAAGTCTACCACCATCCTGCAGCCCCATGAGCTGTTTGCTGCTCAAACTCCTCACTTTACAGCAGATGAAGAAAGTTTTGTTAGACACCCCTGTACCTTCTGAACCCAGCGCTGTCGTACTTCTGAACAAGGCAGCGCAGTTTATTTTAGCGAAATCAGAGTTTGAGGTGAGTCTGGAGGCAGAGCAGTTATGGGACGGGCAGATAGGGAGCGTGAATGCTGGCTCCTACCTTGTAGCACGCTGGTATCTTATCACATCCAATTTGCCTCTGATTGTTCCCTACCTGAGCAAAGAAGATGTGGGACAAGTAGCAGATGCTCTTGTCAGTTCACTCCTCAGCAGACAGACAGACAAAGCTACAGATCGGCTGCCCGGCTGTCTGACCGTCTCCCTCATATCTTCACAGCTTCTCCAAAGCCCTGTTCTTATCGAGTTGCCTTCTCTGTTCTCTGCCACAGTCCATTCCCTCACACAAAGTATCATTGGGGTCCTCAAGGACGCACCTGCACCCACAGTTTGCCCTACACTCCTGAAGTTTCAGGAGAAAGCAAACTCTTCTGAGGAAAACAAAACAATAGTTGAGGATATATTGGCATCCTCAAAGACCGGAGAGGGGGTTGTATCTCTGACTCACGCACAGAGCCAGACGTTAGCCAACTTACTCCAAATCTTAACACACCTAAACCCAGATGGGATGAACTCTGAGGATCTCTCCTCTGTTTTCCTCCTCCTCCTCTTCATGCTCACCTCCACCACCAGGCAGTCAGAGCAGACGACTGCGAACCCTCCTGAATCAGGAGATGATGCCTTGTTCCTGGCAAATCTGCTGAGAACTCTGCGTTGTCTCTTGGAGGGTAGAAACTTTCAAAGTGTTTTGAAACTCATCCATGGTGGTGCTCTGCTGCAAGCTGTAGCGTCTTCTCTCCTCTGGCATTGCAACAATGGAAGATTTCGAGCCACACACAACCCTGATTGGTTGGATTTGATCAAAGCAGTTCAGGGCTTCATCAAGTGCTCAGTCCAGTTGATTATAACCAGAAACAGCAGCGTTCGACTCAACCTGGACCAGTTCGGATCCTATCTTACCAGTAAGGAAATGTCAGGCAGACACATTTTGGGACCCAGTGCAGCAGTTACGTCAGGTAAAGCCGACCCAGGAGTCTCCATTTTGTCTGTTCATCTCCTGCTAGCGTTGCTGTCCTCTTTCTGCCAGGCGTTGTCTTCTAACCTAGGAAAGAGTGAACAAATGGATCAAACTTTGACGCAAATGCTCACAAGAACGACTGCTTCGCTGGGACCAGCTGTTGAGTCCATAATGAACTCCCAGACTCTTAGTCAGCCAGCCAGCACCCTTGGTCAAGCCTTTGTAGTAGAAGTTGTCACAGTCATGCTGCACTGTGAACTGTCCTCGCTCTCTGTTAAGGAAGAGAATAGGCCAAAGGACACCAAGCTGAGCCAAATGAGCCTCTATCAGGGCTTCTGCCAGCAGATCCTCAAAGAAATCAGTTCTGCCCACAGACCCATGGACTTCCTGGTTTCCTCTCTCCGGTTCTTGTCTGCTTTTTACAAAGCAGTGAGGAAGATGGAGGAGCAAGGAGAGGCGAAGACGGGAGGAAAGGAGTTGGATGAGCTGTACATGAGAATACTGCAGACTGTTCACAAACTGCTGACAGGTACATAGACACATTAAAACAAACATATGATTTACCTGTGCAATCAGTCAGTGTTGATTTTTCATTAATTACCTCTGAATATTGCACATATTCACATGAGTTTACAACTTATTGTAGTAACTTCATTCCACACCACCATTTCCATACAAATTAAGCAAACATATAGCACTTATTTTTAGTATTGGTCCTCAGTTTTGCTTTATACTGTATATTGAAATATGTCTATAATAATTCTGGGCAAATTTTAGAAACTCTTCTGAATTTGATGTATTCAGCTCTCACTGCAAATAATAATAATAATAAAAAAAAACAGTTTTTAAACAAAACTAAACATTATCTTTATCCTGAATATCACAATTTCTCTTTGCTTTCAGCTTCTTGGCTGTCTGCAAATGACGTTTGTGCGCTGGAGCCTGCTGTGGAGGAGCTGCTGCGCCACCTGGTGGAGAAAAGTACAACAGGCCAGTTCAACCTGCTGCTGCTGTTGATCAGAGAAGGACTGGACACTGGCCAGCTGAGGGCAGGAAACTACAAGGTAAGATCTTCATCAGTCAATTCACTCATGTGTAAAGATCCCAGAAACTATTGACATTTTGTCTAATTTAATCTCTTTTCAGAGATGTTATTCCAGTATCTTATTTGAAAACTGTATAAGCTGATGAAAGAGAGATTCTGTGTTTTTCAATAAATCATATTTGCTGTGACATTAAATATCTAGCAAATTAACTGTCTTCTTCTTTACTGTTCTCCAGGAGGTGCTAGCTGCAGTAATCATAATTAAGCTGCTGTCCGGTTGTCAGTTACCTGAATTCTGCTCTAAAGCCCTGTGGCTCTTTGCGCCACAGATTATATCTGCTATGGTGGTGAGGAAAACACGCACACGTGCGCGCACACATACACACACACAAACCCTCACGCAGAGTCATGTGCAGGAAACCAATAAAAAAAAAATCAGCTTCATTGTGCAGATGAAAAAAAACGCTTACGCAAGAATTCTCAGTATAGCTGCACAGACATGGCAAGACAAGCAGGGGACAGTAACATTTTGAGAATAATTTACAGTATGTTCTCTGGCCCCACATCAGTAATAATTTAGCGACAGTGTGCTGGAAAAGTACATGTGACAGCCCCCTTAAGTGACTCGGCAGCCAAAGGACAATCACTGTCTGTCTGTCTGTTTCCGCTGGAATGCCTGTTCAGTGTCACATCAACTGAAGCTCTTTTGGCCGATGTGTTTCCCATCAGGCCTGTTGGGTGGAGCAGACAGACGACACAGCAATCTGCTTAACCACACACATACGCACACACACACACACGTTTCTACTTCTACTACTGGCTCTTTGACCCAAACTAATTATGCCCATATGTCCTTCATCTGTCTCATCTGTTGTTTGTGTACTTTGTCCAGCCTCCTCTCGCCCACTTAAAAGTCTTAATCGTCTGAATTCAAAGAAACAGTTCATCCAAAAATGAAAATTCAGGCATTATCTACTCACACCCATGCTGATGGAAGGTCAACTTTCATATTCCACAAAACATTTAATGAATCACAGCAAAACAAAAGCAAAACAGAGTAGCCATATTTCCCTAAATAGCTGAAGTAGATAAGGACTTTTAAAATGTAGAAAACAACCCTGAAATGGCTCGATACAGCTCTGTTTTGTATTGTGCTGCTGGCTCACAGTGGCACCATCATCCCTGTAATTGAGTGAACTCTTGAAAAGAAAAGGGCCATCTTTAATGTTTAATCTCTAACTCACTTTGTGTATCTTTCCGTGTCACAGTTCTTGGTGAGATCGTCCAGTCTGGACGTCTCTCTGACGCTTCCCTTCACTGTTCCTACGGTGATGTCAATGACATCACTGGTGCGCCATGGAGAGGGACTCATCACCAACCCTCATCATGTGATCTTGGTCCTTGGAGCGCTCCAGGCGGTGCCCCTCGAACACTTGACCCCACTGGTCTATCAATCGACTTTCCTGGCTGTTCATGAGGCCTTGTTTGCCATCATCCAGTGCCATCCTCAGGTTCGAAGAAAAGCATTCACCTGCAACTGTATTCCTGTTTACCATCATTTAGGTCATGTGTTAAGGAATTAAATCTAAATGTATTACTCGGTGCACCTTAAAGAAAGTTAGGCACAACTAGCGCAACTAATGTAAAAGGTTAGGGTTAAGAGCCCTGCTGTGTTAAATTGATTTTATTATGATACCATGTCCAACCCATTTATAATATTGAGTGTAGACAAAACTGAAGAAACATCTTCGTCTGTAATACAGTCCATCAACCAAACGTAACGTTTAAGTATTAAAGATCAGTAGAAGATGTTATCAGTTTAAAAAAATGTTGTCAGCATTTTTGGAAAACATACGTAATACTGACCTTATCAGGTCTTCAGCAATTAAGCATTTTATGTAGCTTTTTGTCAGTATACTTTAAAATACCCTCCATACAGACGCACATACTTGTGGACCCAAACCTAAGCACTCGTGTAATAAAGGTTATTACAGGTCAAGGCTGCTGGTTTGAATCCATGATTTTGAAGAAAATGCAGTCTGTGACTTAGACTTCGCTGCTGAGCCACAGGATGCCTCGGGGAATGGTGCTTAAATCAAAAAGGATATTGCAGCTCACCAGAGTCATGCTGCAGCTGCACGAACACCACAAAACATCCAAATTTCCAGCTTATGCTGGAGTGGCCTGCGTTGCGCCCAGAGTGTCAAAAAAAGAACAACATTTTTCCATACAGAAAGACGCTTAACTAGAAGTGTAAAACTTTTAAATCCACATTCCAGCCCACACAAAGCCTTTTGTTTGGTTCACCAGCTCCATTCATATTATAACCGTGTTAATGTGCTAATTTTTTTGTTTCTTTCTTTTTGAAATGTTGACAGATTTTTGGTACGTTACAGTGACATAGTGTGATTGTAACGGGGCAGCTGCATTGAATGAAACCGGGAAGGAACCAGTTAACTGATAGCAGATGTTTGCGGGGACAAAACACAGCGGTAAAGGAGAGCGGAAGAGAGGTAGTGGGTGGAGGCGAGCAAGGAAATGAGAGTAAATTTATAGAGGAAGAGAGGAGAATATAAAATAAGAAGTGATGAAGAGCTAAGAGAAGAAGCAGTGGATGGAGAACAAAAGGCAGAGCGGTGATTTGAATGCGATGCACGAGGGAAGTTTCGGGACAAAGCAGAAAAAGGGGGAGGGAGCTGGAGAAAGGAGGTGTGATAGGACAGAGGAGGGAGGTAGAGAGGAGAGGTAGGGGAGCTGGCAAGCAGTGAAGGTTGGCATGGAGCAGGTTTAAGAAGATGGAAACCATTACTGAGCCCCAACCAAGGCTGGTGACATCACCTCCTCGTTTAGATTCTCCCTCTCTTCATCCTCCCTCAGTCCACTGGAGGCCTTGAATGGAGAACAGAGAGGGAGAGGAGGAGGAGGAGGAGGGAGGTATGAACAGAAATGCAAACGTAGTTCTTGTGGGAAACCAGCTCTTATGTTCAGTCATTTTTTGGACTGTGAACGTTTATGGCTGCTCTGTCATGACTCAAGCAGTGAAAATGAGGAGGTAGATGCATAATGCAAGACTGTTTTGGGCCAATTTTAAAGAGGTTTCCTTCGTCCAACTTCTAACATCCTAAAACTTTTAATTTCCCATTTTTCTACATATTTCCTTGTAGTTTAACCTACATATTCAGTGTTTCTTTTTATGAGGGTGTGGACCACTGTTTCTCCGCTCGAATTACAGCATTTGGAAAGATGGAACCAACAGGACACCTGGCAGGCAGTCACTATGAAGTCATTTGGTTAAATGTACCAACCCTCCATATAACTAAATATCCTAACCTGACAAATGTTTGACTGTATAAAAAATTTTTTTTGACCATATACCTGCTTGTGTGTTCAGGTGATGTTGAACGCTGCTCCATCATTCTTAAATGTCTTCCATCGTCTGGTGGCATCAATCATGCAGGAGGGTCGGCAGAGAGGAGACGTCGGTGTCACAGGTAACGCGTCAGACAAGAAGACTTGTTATATGATGTGAATTAATTTGGGAAAACACATTTTGATTTGGAGAGAAACATTCAGATGTTGTCTGCGTAAATGAAGAGCCGGCAGTCGAGAGTTCAGTTCCACTGATATCCCGTAAATGTGTCATTAAATGACATGAACTGAAACCAAAAACAAACTTTAGACTTTTGCTTTGCAAAGCCCATTTATTAAAGTTTTTCATTTTTGCAAAGCAGTGTTCCTTTTGTATTTTTTCAGTGATGACTAATTGATCACAAAGTAAAGACTACAAGACTTTCCGTTTCATGGAATGTCTTTGGATCCAAAGAGCACATTTTTTTTGTTATACCTTCATTTGTGAAGCAGCACCACTCAGTCAATCTGCCATTCTTTCTAACCCTTTCCTTACAAAATGATGAGACAGCAGATCAGGAACATATTCTACTGTGCAAATTCAATTTCATAAATGTGAAAGTCGGGTTGATGCTGTATTAAAAGCTTAAAGAGGAATATGGTTCTTTCTACCGGTTTCCTGCTACTGGAAATTACTGGACGAACTGGTAAGCACTTGGTGTCATGCCCAGGCACGTACTGTTGGCAGCGTCTGGTAATTACTCATCAGTAGTAACTTTCCATAAATGTTAAGACAGGGAACGTTCACACATTTTACAGTCCAAATCCACTGTAAACTGCAGACATCTGTGACAGAAATCTCTGCTTGGTCAACACAGAAATTATTACTGACAAGCCAACAAGTTGTAAGATTATCTGTGATTTGTGAATGTGTTGCCTTATTTCTGGACATGCGTCCTATTCTCTGTTCCTTTAACAACCTAATTTCTTCTTGACCTCCATGTTGATTTATTGCAAACTTTTAAGCATTAATAGTTTGAAGTTTGAACTTGAAGTATAGCAAGTCTGTCAAATGTAAACAGGTTAATGAACTAACATCAGTCTGTTTTTTTTTTAAAGTTGCAGACGGTGATGTTTATCTCCAGTGTTCCAGACTGATAGAGAGGATGTACTCTCACATCGCTGCCACAGCTGAGAGCTTCACCACGCTGTCGGCCTTCATGGTGGCTCAGTACGTCACGGAGCTGCAGAAGGTACAACCACTCATACAGTCATAGTAACATACAGTCAACGCGGTCATCTGAAACCATCTGTCATCCCGAGTGAGTCTCCACAGCTGTGCGAATGAGGCGGCGGGATCTCAGCTGATCCTTTGATCCAGCCTAGTTTGCTTGGTGGTGCGTGTTGAGCTGGCAAGACTTGGCCGAGCAGAGTGACGGAGACGCTGACGCTCAGAAGCAGCGATGGGAAGTATTTCCATTGGCCAGATTTTGAATGTTCACAAATCTGAGTGAACGGGTCCAGGATTACTGTAACTCCAGTGTGCTGGTATGAAGCTTTAGGCTGGATGTTCCCCCAGAGCAGTGAGTCATGTCTGGTTTGTGAACGCGGCTCCTCTCTGCTGCCACCACACTGTATTTAACATGACGCCAATCTTACTCAGCGGTTTCCAGCAGAGTCACACAGAGAGAGGAAGATGTTGAGCGCCCATCCAGGCAGGCAGACAGACAGACAGGCAGGCAGGCAGACAGTAATGGTGAGAAACAGGTGTTTGGAGCCTCTGAGCTCTGTGTGAGTCACCTTTATAATCCTAAAATTGGTTTAATATTGTGCTTTTAATGAGGTTTTTCAAGGAGATGGACCTTTTTCTGTAAGTCGGGGTTAATTTAGCCATCTCTGTGTCTGAACTGTTTCTAATGGCTTCTTGCCCAAACTGAACTTTTCATGCAGCAGCCAGGTGTTATTAGACCAGACCAGAGTGGAGCAGCTATTAGAGAGTGCAATTTTGTTATGCTGGTGAAGTTTATGAATGTGGACACTCGTCTTGATTTTAAAGTGGTTGGACTTGCTGTTCTCTTATAAAGCTGTTTTAATAGCAGCATTCCACCAGTTTATTCATTTTGATCGAACACACACTATAATGTTTTCTGACTCACGGCATAAAGTTTAAAGAAAAAGCGGTCAGAATTGATGCAGTAGAACCAGAGATTTGATCTCTTTTATTTGATGTGTTCTTCCTTGTCAAATCCTGGTGCCCTCCTTATCCAAAAACACATCTCAAGCTCAACACTTCGAGCAGAGATCCTAGTGTGTTATGCTAGTTGTTGCAAATACATCCTCAGAGATGAGGAGTGGGCTACAGAGTAAGCTCACTTGTTTCCAACCCCACACTGGCAGAGTTTTTGACATTTTCAAACTTGTAGTCTTCAGACCCGATCAGACTTTGTACAGCCACGTGTTCATTAACACTCTGTAAACAGACTGTGATGTGTAAAATTTCCCCTTAAATGTAAATTTACTCAAATATACTTTATTTTTAGTTAAACATACTACAAGTAACTTTTAACAGGTTATGAAACGGTCACAATTTATTATTGATACCTCTTTTATGACCTACATAAGAATTATAGTTATTCTTAGTGCCTGTCACCTGCTCGGTGAATTCACGGGTTGGACAAATGAAATCTGGGGATGAATTAAGGAGTCTAATGAAAAATATTAATATCTGGTACCATTTTTGATATCACGAGGGGAAAATGACACAACATTGAAGACCAATCTTAGATTTTTATAAAAAAATAGATAAAACAAAGTTATAACATGACAATGAAATATGTCGCGAAGAACAGCAGAAAGACTGTAGTATACATGAAATATTGATTAAATATCACCAGAATCGTTGTTTCTAGTTCCTACGTTGCAAAGGGATCTAAAGTCCAGAAGACAAAGCCTTCAATAAGGGAAAGACAATTTTGAGTAAGAAAGAATATTTCAGAGACTTTGTATATGCTAATCTAACCTGATGTTGTAATTCAGCCAGTTTGTTACAGTCTTGGTTAACTACACAGTCGAAAATCTCAAATTTATCTCCGAGAGCTTCACAGTGTGTACAGCATGTTTCACTGTCTGTCTTTAGACCCAAAGTTAGGATAAGATAAAAAAAAAACAACACGGGTAGAAACCTGAGGAGGAGCACCAGAGGAGCTGTCCCTGGAAAAGCCACACCAGGTATTTGGACAGTCGTTCCAGTTGCTGTAACTTTGGCAAACTAATTCTCCACATGACATTTGATACGTTAGCTTGGTTTACAGAAAATCCATAATAGGCGTTTTCCTTTATGATATGAACCCTGCCATTAACGTAACCAGGTTTATTAATCATTTAGAGTCAGGTACAGTTACCAGCTCAGAGGTCTGAGGACAGCCAACCGCACAAGTCATCAGGTCATGGTGTGTAGCACCTGTCTGCCTGCGGTGGTATAATGTAACTGGGATGAATGAGCAGACACTCTTGAATTTTCCCCTGGCTTGATGTGCACGGTTCACTGAGCAAACAAAAGGCGGTGTTGTCCATTGTGTTGTATTGTGTTTGGATCCACGAGCACATTGTGTGTTGGTTGTCTGCTTCTGTCACACAAGTAGATGTGAAGTATGAAGCTATGCACACCGGCTCAGATGGATCTCGTATGGATGTGGGTCACTTGACAATATTCTGTATTGAGTTTCAGATCCGAACCTCAACATGGTTAAAATGCAATGCTGTCCACTTAGATTTCTGATAAAAGGCTCAATAACATAAAGATAATGAAGTGATCCCTTTTCCCTGTTTTCTGACAAACTGACTCTGATGGTTTAAATCCAGCATTATGGATTACTATCTCTTTCTAACCAACCCTCCCTTCCATTTGTCTCTTTGAATATTTGCTGGAGTAATAAATTGATCGTACGTGTCGTCTCTTTGTAGTTCCGCTCTTAACATTTGCATAAACATAAATTTTGCCCGGATTAGGACATGCTGATGAAGCTGTGTGACATGAATGTATATTGAACTGTTTCGGTGGCACATAATTTGTGGCTTCATATGCGCGCCTCAGGCCCTACCACGGGCTGAATGTCGACACACAGTATCATGTGTCCATTAATTAACTAAGAAAGGGGAAAACGTGGTTTTGTTAAAGTGCTTTAGGAAACTGGGGAAGCAGGAATAACTTGCTTATGCGAAGGAGTGTCAGCGCCTCATTTAACTAAACTGGTTGGAATTTCAACCTGTGACACAGGAATATGATTAATCAAATCGATATGAACTATGTGCGATCCTAGTGTGTCCTCTGCCTTCTTGTCCTTTTTTCAAAACTGTCCTCTGATTTCCCTCTCCAGGTTACTCTGCGACCTGACATTAAGCTGCATCTAACAGAGGGGATCTACAGGATTCTGGACCTGTGTATGGAGCAGGACACCAAGTTTCTGACGGCAGGACTGCAGATGGGAGTCAGAGAGGTGTTCAACGAGCTGTACGGCAGCTACACCCACTACCACAAAGCCCAGAGGCAAGGAGAAGACAAGTACACAGTTTGACCTGCAACTACAAGCATCGTCAACCTTTGGTGCAGTTTTCATGTAATATTGTTAGAACAAATTTAAATAAATGGAAAGACCGCGTTTATATGTTATTTCTGCTTTTGAGTGGGAAATCAGATATTACAGCTCGTGGATACAATACGATGGATTCAGGGTGTAAACAGTTGCAAAGCTCTCCATAGATTTTTATTTCTCCTCGGAGACAGTTCTTGAAAAATAACACAACTGGATGGTTTCTGTACTGCTTTGTATTTGGCATCTAAACACAGCACAATAATCAATATACAGACACAATGATATTTCAATAGATGAAGCGGAAAACAGTTAAAAGGAGACAGGCCTGTGGTGTATTGTTAACAGACCTACAGGCATTAAAACCGCAGTTGCACCGCCTGAGAAACAGTAACTGGTTAATATTTGTTTTCTGCACACACAAGGCTATCTACAAGTGGATGGCTTTGGTTACACCCTTTCTCATAAACATACATCACGTGGCCTTAAAGAGAAACCGCAGGGGTTTTTTTTTTCCTCAGGAGGCACAGCGACTGACGGAGGAGCTCCACACTGTGATGGAGTCAGTACAGGAAATGTGTTTGAACTGAAGTGTTTCCTCATCAGAGTGACCTCTGACTGCAACCGTGATGAGCGATGTGTAAAATGTTGTTTGTTTTCCAATTTAAAGAAACTCTTTTTGATCAGATATGATTGTTAATTAATTGAACTGCTGAAGAAAGTCTGGATGTTTATGTGTGAATAATGCTGTATCTTTTCTATATTGCTGTTTTTCACCAAAACCTAATGATTTAACACAAGATATATACAAATATAAAGTTGTCTCAAGCCTGTTTTGTTGCATCCTTTTGTGCACAGTGTTGTTTTGGGATTTTGGGGGTTATTTTTAAGTTTAAACCAGTGAGCGTTGCAGGTACGTTGTATGAATCTGTGGGCCTGCTGTAAAACCCCCAGAGTGTTGTTTTGCTGTATTTCTAGCCCAGAGGCTGAAAAAAACAGATTAATGGACTGTGCTGTATTTGGCACCAAACAGTGACACAAATTAATTATAGAATAATGCAGCCATAGTGCTGTTACTGTAAATGTTATAGAGGAAATTATATATTAGATTTAATGACACTTTTGGGGCCGTTAATGAAACTCCATAAGAAAAGAGAGGCTAAGAGAGATGCTACTGTTTCTGTTATTACAACTGTTTTGTGCTCTTTAGGTTGATTGTGAAGGTTTATCAAACCTTTACCACAAATGTGTAACTGAGATTCCCCCAGTAGAAACGCGGTCTCCTCCAACACTTCATGTTCAGAGGAACTGAATGGCTGCATGTTTCATTTGACTCTGAAGGGATCAACTGAGCTGTTGATGCAAAGGCTGGCAGTATAAGTGACAGCTCAGGGTTTTTCATGATTTCACTGATGGTTGCAACACATTTTTTTTGTAAACATGAATGACAGTCAGTCAAAAAAAAGTGAAGCTCTTTGAGAATCCAGAGGTTTACATTAATAATGAGCTCGCTCTCTGAGTACTCAGTGCAGTTAGAATTGATTAATGTACTTATTAAAATGTTTGGGGACCTCTGTTATCTTCAATCTTGTCAGTAGATGTAGCTGTCAGATAAATATAGTGGAAAATATTCAAATGAATAAAACAGACTCACCAGCGTCCCTGCACTGATGATGTATACTCTGTCTTTATTCTGAAACGCAGCGTTTAATCAGACCGGCTAAAACTCTCCTCTTACTTGTGACAATGTTTTACCTGGAGGTTTGTGTAAATGCTTTGAAATGGAAAAATGTTAATTTTACAAAACAGTACTATCAAAGCAAAGCTCAGGAGAATGGAAAATTGTTTATAAAACCATGGTCCCTCAAAGAGTCTTTTTGCCTCGGTAAAAGCTTCACAAATGAGGCATTTAGTGAACAAATCAGACACGACGACATGGCAGCTCTCAGGAGTGTTGGACAATTTTGTTTTGTTCCGACTCAACTGTCCGCTGTTTGTTCTAGAAAAACTCTATAGGAGGGAGGTGTGAAGACTCAACAGGACAGGATTTTAGTTGATCTCTCACTCTCCTACTTTACCGGTTTCTGCAGAAAATTGAGGTTTTTTTTTTTCAGGGATTAATTGCCTGCTTTAACAAAACAGCGGTGTACTTGTCTCTGTCTCTGAGATTTAAAGAAATGTCACTTTTTTAGTAACACAGCATAAGTAGCATTCACTGATGCATATCTAAAATCTGATGAATTGCATTTTAGGTAATGTAGTTGCCAGGTCAGGTCACAGGCTCTCCTGATCTGATTTTAATCATTTGTTTTGAAACAAATTTTGAAATGAGTCCGGCTTTGTTATCAGGATTACTCGAAACACGTCAAATACAACAACCGAGTCAGTGGCCTTACGCTTCTGAGTTTGAACCTGTAGCTACCCCTCCAGCATGACATAACTTAGTGACGTAGCTCACTTAAGCTACTGTAAGTTATGAGACTGAGCACTATTATTATTATATTAAGTATGAAAATAAAATTTGGGACAGTTTGATAACGTTAAGGACAGTCCAAAGTTATGATATGCCACAGTAAGTGAACTGTTTGTCAGCAAGCTTTATTTTGAAAGTCTAACCGGACATTACCACTGACCAAGCTGCTAGTTGGGACTGGTGCCCTACACTTCCCACGATGCAACATAACCACTGAGTGAAATCACTGGAGGCAATTTATCAGATTACATGCAGCTTCCTTCAGGAGCCACAAAAGGTTTTATACAACTTTTTTCACATATACAGTAGAACTCCTCAAGACATGTGTAAAATTGGTGGAGTTACCCTTGAAATGTGGTTAATTAAATAAAATAATACCACAAAGCTAGAACAAGATGTATCTCTATTTGAATGGAAAGACATGCTACAGTTTTACTATTGATAATCTAGTGATGCTGGAAAAACACTGTCGTCCTTTAGGACCAGTTCATGAAATAACTGACTTGAGTCGGTGAAACTTGGTGAAACTTTGTGTGCAGCTGCAACGAGCTCCTTCCTTCTAGGCAGCAGTTCTTCTAGTGAGGCAGGTTTCACAAACCTCACACCAACGAATTGATAGAAGGGAATATAAATCACTTCACTGGGCAGGATATTTATTTGTGGCATTACCTCCATCTGGAATCACATCATCAGTCTTTTTTGCAATATTAGCCTTGATTTATTCTCTGCCGTAACTGTTTAATGAATTACTAGAACTGGTGATAATGAAATACGAGCATGTTAGTCTGACTGTTAAAATGGCTGACAAGCTCACAGCCAGCAGTCAGCCTTGTTGCCTCTTCTCTCTATTTCTGGAAGAGGTCTTGAAAGCCAAGCTGAACCTCTTCAGGGGGGAATTTGAGCCCCTCATAACAGTTATTTAGGATGTTCAAGGCAAAGGGCAAAAGAGAAAAAACCTCTTTCACCTCTGTGCTGCTAAATTTGCACAACATCTGTTTCCCTGCTTCTTACTCCTCAGCCCCTCTCTCTCTCTCTCTAACTTCAGTTTGACTTCCATCCATCCATGCTCTAACACTACTGTAGGTAAGATAAACACACACAGTCCCTCTTCAGACCACCGCAGCGGGAGCAGCAATGAATAAATATGTGTGCGTGCAATACTTCAGGGACTCTTTGGAGGTTCGGCACAAAGTGTGTATTGATAGCATTTTCTGACTCGGCCTGCTGGGCATTTTGCTCTCTGGTCAAAATCACATTTTGTCAGCGTTAAATGGAAAATGTCAGAGGAAGACTGAAGCACACTGAACAGGAAGTGGGCCTTTCAGTTTAGCAAAAGGTGCTCCAGCTGAGCGCCGTCTCAGAGAGAGTGGATCTGACCGCCGCAGAGCAGAGAAACATCTTTTTCAGCTTTAAAGTGCTTCACCGATGTCAGCTTGACTTTTTTTCTGATCCATCAAGTACAATTTGAGGCGACGCTTGATGTTGCATTTTCGTTGCATCCGAGTTATTGGGTTTGATGGAACCCCGTGTCTGCTGCTTTTAAAGGCCCTCAGATCTTTATTGTTTTTAGACAGCCTCCTTTTCGAGATAGACACACACACACGGACACACACGCATACGTATATTTTAAGAGATATTTTCTGTATTGTTGTTTTGACACTGGTTTGAAGTGGATGGGGGGGAATCAATTACAATCTAGCAGCATTTCAATGGTGGATGTGTGGTTGTTTGCTCATGTTGCCACACAAGTGTCAATCAAATTTGATCAAACGACACCCACAGTTCTGTCGGAGCAGAGTTTTATAAATAATACCCTGTTTACTTTGATGGGTATGTGTTCAGTAATGATATTCATATATAGTTGATGCTCTAGAGAAATAACAATAGATCGTCTCATAAACTGTATTGTGTACAGACATGTGGCTCAAGTCATCTGGTTCGAGTCTCAAGAAAAGCTCAAGTCATTTTTTTTTCTTGGCCAAGTCAAGTCGAGTCGTGTTAATACCCGTCTCGTAAAGGCACAAGTGGCCAGTGATGTATAACTAAGTATATTTACTCAAGTACTGCACTTAAGGACAAATTTGAACTTTTTCTTTACGTGAACATTTCATTTTCTGCTACTTTACACTTCCACTTCACCACATTTTAGAGACAAATATTGTACTTTTCACTCCAGTACTTTGAGTGATGACTTTAGTTACTAGTTACTTTGAGCACAGCAAGCTGCACCAGAGCCATTTTAAAAAGTTGAAGCTGTTTTAATCTAATTAAAACTAATTATCTTATACTTATACTTATTTTTTTTATAAGTATAGTATAAGTATTGTTTTTTTTCAGTCAGTCGACCACTTGTAAAAAGAAAAAAACAAACGTGTATATTTCACTTGTACTTTTACTAGATACATTACAATTTACTTGTGATTTATATAACAGACACTCTAAGACTCCGACTCAAGTACGAGTCATATGCGTGACTTTCACTTTATCCAAAGTAATATAAGAACGCAATATCTTCACTTCAAAAGCACACCTTGACGTTGTTACTGAACTGGAAGTAACTGTTTGTATTGGAGATCCTCGCTGTCACATGAAGCCTGCTGTCAACACTGCAGCTGACCGAGCTAAAACAGACCCAGGCCCACTTCTGGTTCACTGTCCAGAGTGGTGCTTGCAGGTACTGAGAGCTGATGGTGACTGAATGTAAAGAATGACTGCATGTCTATCACGACAGTGAATGAGAAGTTAAACGAAACCTTTGTTTCCTCTTATTTACGGGTGTAAAAGGGTCTCTGGCGCCTCCAGCGTCTCCTCGGAGCTGCTGCAGCTCGACGGCAGACAGTGAAATCATGTAGCTTGATGATCGCAGAGCGTCTCTCTCAGCTCGAAGACTCACATAGCTGAAATTTTACAACAACCATTTCCTACAGGGACTGCCCCCACCCCCTTCACTCGGCTTTAGCACGGTTTCGCACGGCACGGCACGGTTCGGCTCGACTCGCTGCCAGCCCCGGCCCTCCTCCAGGGCTGCCTGAGCCGGTGTTTGATTGGATTAGAGTCGGGTAGCCTTTGCCCTCTCACCCCGCTGATGTTGGCTGGCTGCTTCCTGCTCCCTCCGCTCCCCCTGACCGACTGACGAAGCC
>OMLP01023470.1:0-21131 GCA_900302685.1 Spondyliosoma cantharus | reverse complement strand
TATATATATTAATAATAAATGAAGCCAAGGCGGGACTACTGATGAGGCGTTTCAGCAGCAGCGTTCTCTGAGGGAGAAAGGAGCTTCTGTTGATGCAGATTTTGTACTTTTAAAATTTCGAGGCAGGAAAGGAAAAAAGAAAAAAAAAAAAACAGAAAAGAAAAGCATGATAGGTCTCCTTTTAAAATCTGCACTGCCGCACAATCATGTCGGCTTGTAAACATCTGCCCGAGAGAGAAATGTACACCATCACACTCCTTCCATCGTTACCAGAAGTGTTTAATTTATTTACATTCTTTAAAAATCGTATTTACATACTGGCCAGCGGTTTCCCAGCTGCTCTAGTCCACCAACTTCCTCAGCTGCCTACAAAAGTAAACCTCGATCGTTAGCTTTAACCTCAACATAACAGTCGAGCTTGTTCCTGGAAAGCTCAATTACAGGGAGTCGTCCGACAAGGCCGGCGTCCTGGAATTGCAGTAGCTTCTCTTTTCAGACAGAGGGCGGTGTGCCATTAGAGTTTACAAAAGGCACATGAGTCTGTCAGATCAGTATGCCTATACAGTAGAGCCCTCACACTGTGTAGAACTGCAGACATAAACATTTCAACAGGATCAGGAATGTTCAGTTAATATTTCCCATAGTCCTCATTGATACAGATGACACTGACATATATTTGGTCAGCAGACAAGTTCTTGATTCACACTGATATAATCCGTATGGAAAATTCTTTGGCAGGGTTAATGTTCCTCGAGTTAGACTCATCTGCGGTTGACAAGCCGCTCTGCTGTCCTCCGTACTGCCACACCAAACCAGGCCCCACGGCCGAGATCTGCACCATGCCTGGGCTCGCAGGTTGACTGGAGGACTGAGGAGGTCCGAAGTACTGAGGTGGGGGACCGGAGATCTGTGACGACTCTGCGTATCGGGGTAAGAGAGGCTGGTCGTAGTCATTGCCGGGGAGAGCGGAAAGCGGAGGAGTCGGGCCGTATGTGTGGCCAGGACCATAGGTGTACTGCTGATGACACCTGTGAAGGAAAAGACAGGACGTTTCTTTAATGTTTCAGCTGGTTTAAGGAAGTTTTTTTCACCGTTTGGATTGTTTCAGCACGCATCTCACCTGCAGGCTCGCATGTTGTCATACATAGCTGGGTTCCCAGTGTCCCACAGTGAAAGCACCTTCTCCTGGGTGTTGTTGTTGTTGTTGTTCCTGCAGTTATGGCTGTACCGAGACCTGCTGTCCTCCCGATGCTGGGCCTGCTCCTCCCACTGCCACACTTCTGCATCCCTGTTTAAAAAGAATACATTTAAACAAGTGACAACACGTGACTCTTTTTATGACAGGAGAGTTACAGGCTGCAAGGATTTAAAGCCAGTGACCTCAGTTCAAGACTGTGTTCAACATTTGTAAGCATGACATGGTTGTTTTTTTACGGAGACCTCACGAATACTTCAAGTTGTGTTTGTGGCGAGCAAAACAGGTATTTTTAAGCCGTGGCGTGATTTTTTCCTAACCCAGACCCAGAAGTGGTATTTGTGCCTTGACCCAACCAGAGCATAAGCACACAGCTATGGCGAGATACCATTGAAAATTTAACCTAAAGCAACGTAAAGTTGTAACATGTAGAAAAGGTAAGTTTCAACATATCCTCGGTTTTGCCGAAACATACGTTGCCGACACTTATTTTGGGTTGGGTTGGTTTTTCAGTTTGTGAGTGCATCACAGGGAACTGACTGATATGCCTCTTCTTTCTTTTCCTCTTTCCTTTATCTTCCAATGATGAAAGTAACTAAATACATACATTATACTTGTACTTCACTCCATGTGTTGATATTTCACAAGAAAGCAAAGAAATATGTGCCACAAAACTTTTTTTGTTCTACTTTTGTAGCCCATTATTCATCTCTTGACCCCACAGATTTATCTTGCTTGCTTTGGAGGGACCCGAAATTGGGTACCACAGGTATAAACTAGCTTACTTGAAAAAAATAAAAAATAAATAACAGCTCCAACTCGCCTTCAAATGCCGCTTATACATGATGCATCATTATTAACAATCTAATAATGTAAGGTAATATATGTCAGTCACAGAGACCATTTTCCTGCCCTTTCACCTTTGTATAATTTCTCTACCAATCGACGAGGAACCCTCTAACAAGTCCCCGACTACAGCGTTTCACTTCAGCCACCCTTTAAAAGAAAAATCTGCAGCTGAAGAACAGTTCATGTTTTGTTTATTGCGCTTCAACACATCGACATGGAGCTACAGAGGAAAGCATACAGCAGATGGACCAACGTCTGTCAACCATGACAATGTCAAAAATCTGTCTTCTAAAACAGATGTCTTTTTTTTCCTGCATCAGCAGACTAATTTGCCTTATCTTTCACAAATCTGTAGACTGTACTGGAAAGGCATTCAACAAATGGCCGAAGGAACCTTTTTAGTTCCTTGACAAGTAGGACTTGGGATGAAATATTCGGTTTACTTTGGGTGGGGGGAGGTAATATGGCTTTTAAGTACATTTTGCTGAAAATATTTTGCATACTTTTACTTAAAGGTTCCCTGTGGTGTTTTTGACTTTGATCTACAGGTGGCAGAAACATACCAAGATGTGCAGAAATGTGCCAGCAAAGGCAGCGATGAAAGAGAGCATGAGCTAGTAAAGATGGATGTAAATAATGCTGGAATTAAAATACTTAGGACACACGTGGCTCTTTGGTGTAAACACCTTCAGCAGGATGTTTTCCCTTTCACTCACCTCTCCTCCTGTTTCCTCTTGTCCTCTTTGATGCAGTCGAGCAAACAGCAGGTGATGAAGGCCACGGACATGATGAAGATGATGGCCGAGCTGACGATGGATGCCAGCACAGCCACGCGGAAACCATAGTCCTCGAAGGAAGACATAGCTGGGGTGCCAGAGGAAAAAAAAACGATTGACTGATTCATTGACTTCATGTTCACGGCATGCACTCCACATATTAGGCACCTCCACTCGTCACGCTCCAGAATTCATAACAATTCCTGATCAGACCAGACTGCTGTACAACTAGTCTGTCATTATGATTTAATCAAAAGGGGATTGGCAAAATGGTGCAACAAAGTTCATCATGGAACGGATGACAAAACCAAAAATCATTTCATTTTCTTTTCAGTTTCACATCAGACTGCTTCTTCTCTCCCGTGATGATTGACCCTGGAACATTATTAAGATTGCACTCTCACTTTTTCCACTCACTCGCCAAAATAATGACTAACTGTGCACCTGCTTGAATTCATTCCTCTCCACCTATATTAATATTCCTCTTAAATGAGCTTCATCCCCGGGTAACATATTATTTTCTCCGGAACGTACCCTTACATAATTTAGGGCATTAATTAGCACAAGTCAACTAATACCTTAATCGCCTTCATGTAAGATTGTCCATAGCCACAATGCCCATCACAATAATGTTTAATATATATTCTATCTCTTCAGAATAATGAGCTGACAGACAATTCGGGGTTGGGGGGGGGGAGTTTTGCCGTCGCTGCAATTCTCCCAGTAATAGTATTGGAAACATTTAATCTGCACACAAAACACATTTCAGTGTAGGAATAATTAGATTCATGAAGAGCGGGTAACTCCTGCACTGAGGACCATTCTTTCGATATTAAAACTATCGTATCTTAGTCTAAGTTTGTACTTACGTTTACAGTAGGGCCCCCCAACCCAGTGGGTGCTGTTGGTGTCCATGATGCACATCAGCTGACTTCCGATTAGTTTGTGTTTGTCCGGGCACTGCAGGGAAATGACTGTGCCCACATTGGTGCCGTTGCCCTGGATGATCCTCTGGGTACCCAGGGCCGGCAGGGGCTGCGGTGTGCACTGTGCCTGGGCCTGACCTAAAAGAAAGCGCGTGTGCGTCAAAAAACACTTGTAGCGATCGAATTATGATGCAGATGTAAGATGTGCATAGATTACCAGAAGTTCACCCAAAGTCTGAACACAAGAAATGTATTTTTCTCAGAGATATCAGACATCTCCGATTCAAAAAGTGGCACAACAACAATTTAGGGAGAGCAGTGTGAACAACAAAGGAGAGAAGAGTGGAGCACTGCAGATGAGATTCATTGTGGAATGGGACAGTCATTCCACAGCTATCAGCACTGAACCCCTGTAGGGCTGCACAACACTGCGTGACAACCACCCCCCTCCCCAGCCGAAACACCCAGCGCTGCATCGAATTTTAACAGTATCGAAAGAGGAAATGTGATAAATCATTAAACAAAAGGCCTGCGAGGATGGTGGAAACACACTGGCCATCTGGAGCCATGCTAAACAACCGCTTATCATACAGCACTGCACTGCACAGCGTATTACAAGAAGGGAGGCTCCTCGCTGTGTCATCTCAGTACGCCGGCAATCTGGCACAATGAACCTAAAACATAAGGGTATCACTTCATCGTGACACAAGCTGTTGGAATGCAAATAAACACAATGACATCATCTCAGTGACTTCCAACAGAACTGAGAAGGAGAATCAGATCAGGCCCAGGAGAGGAAAAGTCAAAAACAACTTGTTTACTGAGGGGAGCTTACTTCTGTTTTTCACTTGAAAACACAACAGGATGTGACATTTAATAGATTTTGTAATATTTATCTTTGTAACCATCAAAGGAGACATGTTATGCTTATTCATGTTTGCTCTTTGCGTCACAGTTTTTTAGGTTCTCGTGCATGTAAAAGATCTGGAAAGTTTAAAAGGTCTAAAAAGGGTCCCTTTTCCCACAGAAAACACTGCTCCTGAAACGCCTCGTCAGGAATCCCGCCTGTAATTTTGTGACTTGGTGACATCATCATAATTGCATCATTTATGCCTAGCTGCTAGTTTGGCAGTAAGGCTTGTTTTAGCACAGCTGCTCTGTTGATGTTGCCGGTGCTGGGTCAGGCATGTGTGAGCTGACCAATCAGAGGAGACGGGGTATTCAGGAGGCGGAGCCTTAAAGAGACAGGGACGCCAACAGAGCGTTTCAGACAGTATGAGAAAACTAATGTTTCTTGAGCACTAAAGTATGTAAAATATTCTAGTAGTAACCCTAAATAAAATTATGCACCTGAGAATTAGCATAGAATGTCTCATTTAAAAGAAAATGATCAAGAATGTGAGACCATTTGGTGAACTTTGAATGAAATAAAAAGTTGGTGGTTTCATAAACAGAGACAGACAGAAAGAAAGAAAGAAAGAAAGAAAGAAAGGTAGGTAAAACTCGACAGGGATGAACACTTCCCTCAGGTCCATTAGCATCAGCTCACCACGTTCGCCTTTATGTAACACAAGGACACACTTCATTGCCGATAAGTAGACAGCATCACTTTTACATAACGTACGTGAGCTGCGTGTGAGACGCCCAGCTGTGCATAGCCTCGAGAGAGTTTCTGATGTTAAAATTACAGGCGTCGCCTCCCTTCTTTACTTCCTCTTCATTGTTTTCGATTCAATTTATTTTTTATTTTTTTATCAGGATGAAAGGTGTGCACGGAGTTCAACCAATCCCACACGACACTCACCGTACGAGGTGAAGTGTATTTATTAATGCAATTCATATTTATCCGAAATGATCACACACCCATCAATAGAAGTCATCTGTAAATGCATCATCGAGCAATTTTTTTTTTTTTTTTTTTTTTTAGGAAACTGCTATCACTGCCAGTAACGGAGCGGACACACAGGTTTATCATCGAGGTAATGCGCACAAATAATCTCTGGAAATGTTGCAGTGAGCTTTTTTTTTCCGGTTAGTGTTTGAATACGATTGCAAAATTCTAAAATACAAGCCTTTAAGTTAATAACAGAACTATAACGAGTGCCAAGTGCCATGAACGAACCTCCGTCCCACACATATCCTCACACGTTCAACTCGAGTATGAATTGGACACCGTTTGGTTCGCTGTTTCCCTCCGTCTCACCTGATTTATTCCGGTCACGGCCGTCATCTGTGTTTGTAAAATCAGTCCTGGACACATCTGCGATCGAAGCTGTTGCCGCTGACATGGTGGTGACAGACGGACGGACGCCCGCCCCGGTCCGCTCCTTGGTTGTGCGTAAAGACTGCGCAACGGTGCTCCTCCGTGCCCCCCGGTACAGGGTAAACAAGTCAGGACTCCGTAGCGTGCGCCTCGATCCTCTCTACCTCCTTGTGAACAGCCCTCACAGAGTGCTCCCGCAACGCTTCCCCTCAACGCAGCATTCACTTCTTCTAACGCGCGGGGTTTGGACAGTGCGCCGTGGCTGCCGTCGCGCACGCGGATGAGCCTTCTTCGAGAGGTCGGAGACAGATGAAGCGATCGGTCAAGACCTTGTCGACCGAGGCGAGGATGACTTTCTGGATTATTAGCAGGTCAGGTCAAGTTGCGTATGTAAGAGCTGCGCGTTGTGGGCTGGACGAGAAACTACATCAGCAGTGAAGCGCTCTTTGCTGGCAGGATGTCGCACCGTCGTTCCGCTTGAGCCTATCAGGATGTGGTGTTTTTTTTCAGACAGGGGGTTCGGAACACACTCAATCAGTGACGTGCAGCTTACAGTAACATCACAACACATTTCTACAGTCCAGCAGCTTAAAGGATAAGTTCACCCCCCCCCAAAAAAATAAAGAAATGAAAATTCACTCACTATCTTCTCACTACTCAACCTACAGAGTTTATTCGCTGAAGAAGTGGGAGAAGTTAATCTACCCGTGAAGGAACACTCGATCCATCAGTTTACAGAATGATTTTCAGATTCACCAATTCAGAGGAAACGTGGCTTTCACTGGAAAGGAAGGGTGCAGCATGTTCACCAGAAAGTAACCACAGCTTCCGGACACATTTGGCAGGGTATTAAGTGCAAAAAACGTTCTCTGCATTAAAAAATGTAAACACTCAACCAAAGTACAAGTGCCTTACATTTGTACTTAAAGGAGAAGTTCACCCAAAAAATACATTGTGGACATTATCAGCTCACTCCTCGTGCAGGTGGAAAGGCAGGTGAGATTTCCAATTGTTGCAGCATTCTCCCAAACGAATATAACAGAGCATATATCATTAAAAGGCTCCATACAACTTGATCAGGTTAGTCCACATCCCCTGGAAAGCCCCGAGATCCCGAATTGATTTGAGAAAACGCAATTAACACCCTCGACACGCGGTTTGAGCTCGTGCACCCAACCTCAGACACTAGGCTCTGCAGCTAAAGTGAAGATTTCAGCTTTAGAAAAAGGTGCAAATAACATTTTGTTCAAGTCAATTTTGGATCTCAGGGTTTACGCTGACTATCAAAACAACAACATTGAATCGTGATATGGCTCCATACAGCTTGTCTAGCTTAATCAAAGTCTCCGGGAGGGTTGAGATCTCATATTAGAGACAGTATTTACACCCTTTTTTTTTTTTTAAAGCCAACATCTGCACATTAGCTGATGAGCTAAAAGTGTTGGCTCGCACTCCACCTGAAGTGGGTGCACGAACTTGACCACATGACTGAGGATGTAAATTGGGATCTTGAGGCTTGGATTGCTCTGTGCGAGTTGCGTGGAACCATCTTATGTTTGTCTTTTTGGTTTGTCTACTTCATCTACTTCAGTTGTTCAGGCGAACGCTGCAACACCGTTTCGCTGTGAAGCTCCTGAAAGGTCTCGTGGACTACAAAACGTCGCCTGCTTTCCCAGCAGCAAGAGGGCGAGCGGATAATGACTGAATTTTCACTTATCCATTAAGAGGTTTTTTTTTTTTTTTTCACAAATCACAAAGAAAAGAGGTGGTTCATAATGAGAATTTTGGCTGCAGAGGACCATCACTGGGGGACTTCACATTCACGAAATGGTGCTCGACATGCTGGAAATTCAGTTGAATAACAAGTCGCAACAAAAGTCATGCTGAACTCAGAGCGGAGAGGAGTCGGAGAGATAATGTAATGGAGAAGGGTCTTACAAAAGATGTGAGAGGGAGAGAGCTTTCAGCGCGGTTACGCAACTCATTTTATAGTGAAGAGAACTGTGCACGGAATACCTTTGACCCTACACTGTCTGCATGTTCGTGTCTGTTTGAAACCACATTGTTGCTCTTTTTCGTGTGACTATACCTGTGTGTCTCAGACGGAACGCTTTCACTTCCCTTCCCCCGCGACTAACTGTGTCACAGGTCGGTGAGGCTTGTGGTCGAAGT
This sequence comes from Spondyliosoma cantharus, assembly GCA_900302685.1. Classification (NCBI taxonomy): domain Eukaryota; kingdom Metazoa; phylum Chordata; class Actinopteri; order Spariformes; family Sparidae; genus Spondyliosoma; species Spondyliosoma cantharus. Next base: position 12,950 of record OMLP01023470.1, on the reverse strand, counting down.
GCTAACTGCTGACCTGAATGCCATCAATCATTTCAACAGAGTTAAGTCGGCCGATGTCAACGCGTTCGCGCCGTGAGAGATAAGTAAACAGCTCAGACTGGGAGGGTGAGAGGGGTAACCATGGTCGGTTGCTACGTGGAAATGTAATGATGATGATGTGCATGCGGCTATAAATGAACACAAACAATTAAAAAAAACAAAACCCGATGAACCCTCAGTGCTTTAACGTGGAGAATAGAAATATATATATATATCCAAACACACACATCAACACAAGAAAACATACAAACTCCTCACTTTGAGTACGAAGGTTACTTGGGTTTTTTCGCTTTTCATTCTCCATCTGAAAGCAGCAATTTCCTTTTTGTTTCATACTCATTCACAGACGTCGGTGTGATGTCATTGAGGATTCTGGGCATGCATGAGACTGTTTCTGCTGTGGGTGATAAGTGTCTCCGAAGGCGCGGCCCTGTTCACCTGAGCAAACCCCCTCACGCCAAACTGAGACACACTGGGAGCCTCTGTTCAGACAGCTGCATGCCTCATCATTCATGAATATATTAGCATGGCTGATTAAAAAGGGGCTCACACTTGAGACTTAAGGACTTTGCAAATTCTCAAGAGTTGCGTGTACTGAGATGTGCTGTTTGTTCTGCACTTCATGTTACGGGGTGGCACTTTTTTTCTTTCAGGACACTGGCTGAAATGGCTCCATGTAGCTCGCCTGGTGCGATCTCACAGCATTAAAATCCCCCTATTTACACATTTTTCTAAAGCTGAAATCTTCAGTTTAGCTGCAGAGCTAAGAATGTTAGCGTGCACCTACGCCTGAAGTGGGTGCACGAGCTCAACCGCGTGTCAAGGGTGTTGATTGCATCTTCTCAAATCAATTTGGGATCCCGGGGCTTCCAGAGATGTGGATTAACCTGGACAAGCTTTATAGAGCCATTTAATGTTATTTTTTCGGTTGTTTTATTCATATTTAGAACAAGTCTCCGTCTACTTCAGTTGTGTAGGAGAACACTGTCTTGCTGTGAAGCTCCGGAAAGTTTCTATGGACTTTGAAACTTGGTCCGACCTTCTGTCAGCACGGGGCTGAATAGATAATGACTGAATTCAAATTTTTGGGGTGAACTTATCTTTTAAGTACAAACATTTGAGGTACATTATTTTTTTATTTGAGTATTTGCATATTATGCAACCTCATATTATTACTCCGCCACATCCCAGAGGCTAATACTGTATTCTTTTTTTTTACTCGATTAAATCTCTCTGACAGCTTTAGCTACTTTTCACATTACAACTTTATACCCTTCCTTTCCAGTAAAAGCCATGTATCTCCAGAGTTAGTGATGACTACGAGTCGCATATTAACACCTCCACACCTACACACATCCTTCTGAGCAAGCAAGCAAGACCAACAGCGAGAAGATTGGCTATTTCTGTGTAATTATTATGGTTGTTCTTGATGCCTGTCAGTCATGAGAATTAAAACTGTCCTTCACGGCAGAGTGCTGATGATGAAGGGAGGAATGAGGAAAGAAGCTGCTCTGTCGTCCTTTTAGCGCGGTGCGGCGCTTTTTGTCTCGCCCTCGCCGTCTTTTGTCGAATCAAAAAAAAAAGAAAAGAAAATTCCTTGTAAGAGCTTTAAGCAAAAAGATCTGAATTGTTCTTCCACCGCTGATTGTTTCCTCTGAACTCTTCATTAGTCAGGAGGCGTAAAACAAGTCTCCCAAAAAATGTCTAAATCTGTGCAGCTCCGGGAGAGAGGCTGGAGGTCATCCCGCAATGTCGCTTTGCTTTTATGAGGCATGTATTGAATTTTAATGACGAGGTACTTAAAAGCAAGCCCCATGTCAGGATTTGCACCTTTCCCTTTATTAACTTTTAGTAATAAGGTTAAACCACTTTTGATTCTATGACTTAAGTGTTTGATAATGTGTTGAATTACCTGTGGTGGTAAGACCAGCAGGATGAAGGTAGGGACGGCGTGAATGAGGACATTTTGAGAAATTCTGCTCATAGTGTTTGACTTTTTCTTTTCTAATTTGGAGACAGTTGCTACAGCAACAGTAAATGTGGTCTGGTCTCCGCGGGTACAGTTTGGACACTCAGTGCCTTCCACTTTATTCTCTGCCCAGGCTTGTGTGCGCTCCGTGCTTTGTGCAATCCAATAAACCAGTAGGCTTGCTAATGAAGGCTGGGACAGTCAATAATGCCTCTTCTGCTGTATTTAAAGGGAATAAAGCTGATATTGAGAGTTTTGCTTACCACCATCACCCAACAAAAAAGGCAAAGAAGATGGGAGAAAGGCAGAAAGAGACACTGAACTATTCACTTGACGAAAAAAAGGAAATTACTCTCTGCTCGCTGGGGCTCTATTTTATTATTAATGAGCTGACAAAAGAGACAGAGGAAGGTGAGGCAGGTGAGACTGGCCAGCCCCGCGTGTCTGCACTGCCCCTGACACAGTGTGGCACGGTGGCTCTGCTGGAGGGGGGAGGGTAACCACTCCATCACCGAGGTAATTAAGCAGAGCAGGAGGGGCACCGTCTCCCACTGCCAGCGGCCCGAGTCAATGCCGCTGCTCGATTCAGGCCACATATGGCAGGAGGTCTGGGTGGAGGAGGCTGAAGGTGCCCTCTCCACAGCGTCCTTGGTTAGTTCTTAGAGTGATTAAAACAAACACCCGGAGAGATGTTCATGTTTTTTGCTCGCCTACCCAGCCATGAGGCAATTATTTTATTCAAAGGGCCACTTCTTTGAAGGGGATGAAGAGCGTGTTTGAGTGATTGCTGATTGCAAATAAAAGCCCACGATGAGCATGTGTGAGTCAGCATAACGCAACTGAAACATGAAACTCTTTCAAATTGACTTCAGAGTCTCACTGAGGATGATCTGTCTCGGTACCGCTGAGGGATGCACATGGCTGACAGCCCTTGTCAAGCAGAGACCCATTTCCAAGCACCCACATTCTCTTTCTCCCTCCCCGTCTCACACCTGGTGATCTGTTCATAACGCCATTAACGCTCCCTTTTTCTGTCTTCTGTGCCTGTAATCTCTGAACAAATCACTTGTTCGGGCCACCAGCGACTGGGCCGCTCCATAAATCTGAACCTCCATACACTCCATAAAGAAAAAAAGAAAGAGGAGATAGAAAACGGGTGGCAGGTAAGAAGAATGAGACTTTAGGAGGAAATTGAGTTGATCAAGCATTTCTTTGCCACGGAGCTTCCTCTGGGGTGCACAGCTTGCAAGGCTTGGGCTGCAGATGCACAGCATTTCTCAGACACCACAGAGGATGCGAGGACAAAAATGAGTCAGGTAGACACACTTTTTTTGTCCGAAAAGGTAGATTGAAGTCGACCTTTACCTTAATATCCATAAGCTTATGTGATGCATGATTTCCTATCCTGCTGTTGATTGGTTTTCATCATACAAGTGTATAATATTTAAGGCATTAAATCTAACACTGAAATAAAAAACCTATTGAGAAAGTGAAACAGAGTCGTTAAACTGAATCTGTTTTTACCGGTACAGACACACAAAGAAAACAGCCATACGAGTTAGTATGAGACTGTAGGCTGTAGTTACGTGAGTAAATGCTAATGTCGAACAGAGACAATGTTGACACGCTAATTCGTAGACTGCAGGCTAATTTTTTAACACGTTCACCGTTTTAGTTGAGTATGCTAGCATGCTGTCTGTAGCTACTTGCCAAAGGTAGCACAAAACCACGCTGCAGGCTGGTGGGTGGGCCGTTAGCTTTGCAGGTATTTGGTCATAAACAACCGGCAACCGAAGCTGAAAAAGGAAGCCAATGTGGAATGGCAGGGAGCACAGAGGTTGTTTTTAAAAGTTTTGGGATTAAAAAATGTGATTTATGTCCACTCTCGCAACCTGTCTGTGTCAACAAGCCGCGGAGGAGCTGAAATCCACTGTGCTGTACTGTAATACTCTCTTATTTGTCTGCTGGATGGAGGGGAAATGTACTTTATTTTATGGACATACAGAGAGGAGATGGGGAAAAGAAAAGACAGCAGAATAACAGAAAGAATCATGTATCAGGTGAGTTCTACTTTGGTCAGAGACAAAGCATAACACAATGACAGACACACACTTTGGTGCAGGTTGTTGCTCGCTATCTTGCGGGCTAATATGAAGCAAAGTATCCTGGCAGATAAACCCATGGTCAAACTCACAAGAGTATTCATAATCATTAGAAATGATCCTGCAGTCATACTGAATAATGTGACTTCTCTTATGTGTGAACAAAGACAGCGTGGGAGCCTTAGCCAGCTTGGTAGCTTACAGCTAGATGGGCTAACTAGGCTAACTTCAGCTGCCATAGGTCAATATCGTTCAAACAATACAGTGGATGGGCTCTAGTAAAGATCTGTCAAAGGCACAAATAGTTTTGTTTTGAGAAGCTGTCCGTGCATCATCCATACTCACGTTTTTAGTGTTCCTGACGTCATGAGCTCTGTGACTAGCTGGGACTAGCTCCAATCAGCTGGGAGTTTGGCGGAGCGATGTATTGCCAAGATGGCAACCAACAGTGCCGCTCACTTTGAGCTTCATTTTAGCTGTTTGGCTTTGTTCACAATTTTTTTTAACAGTCAATGGTCAAAAAACTGATGTTTGGAAATTTCTAATTTTGACCTGATTGCGGTGCCATATGAAGGGTTAGACTAAGAAGGGCTCACAAGAGTTATTACAATTCATCTTTACCGGAAGATGAATATTTGTACATCATTTCTTGGTTATGCAACAGTTAGGGAGGCATTTTACTCAACACTGCAAATGTCAGCGTGATGATGGGGCAAGAGAAAAAGTCAGGGGGGTCACAAAAGCGAGTAAGATGCAGCCATTAAAGCCAGGGGCCTTAATGCATGGCATTTGTTTTATATCCAGTATACCTTGAGCTATTGACATTGTGGCAATACTTCCTGCCTACCACCTCCCCTCACACCGAGGCCTACATCCGTTCAACAGAAAGGAAGAGGAATGAAAAAACAAGACACATAAGCAAAGAGGGAGAAAGATGAAGGAAAGCACGAAAACACAGTATAGGAATTGCATCAGTTTCATTGTGTCAAAGCTATCCTGCAGGTTTCTTAAAATGCTCGAACGTCCATGTGCGACCAGCGGCGTTAATACGGCCGGTGCAACAGGGGACAATTCCCACTGAGATATCGACAGAGAGCTAACAGCGGGGCCACTAACCCCGACAGTGCAGAAGATAACAAATCAAAGATGAGAGAGTGTGGAGGGCGGCAAGGAGGGACGTTCTGGAAGAAAACAGGAGAGGAAACTAAGTGATAAGGTCGACCTGAAAGCAGAAGGTGGGAGGAGAGCGAGATTGTGGAAAATGGACATCTCTCAAGGTTAAGCTTTTACAAATGAGTGACACGGCAGAAAAGAAAAGACGAGTCACTCAAAACAGAAATCTGCTTTTCACAGTCGGGTGGCTCCACTGTGAGGTTCACAAACTTTTTATCTTCTATTGACGTTCGTCTTCCTCCAATTCGCAGGACAGCTGTGCCTTTATTATTGAGGACGGTTGAAGAACACAGCCTCAGCAGAGATTGTATTACGGAACATGATGTTCACAGAGATTTCTAAACTGAACTTTTAACATTGTTTCTGGGTCGAGAATAGTTCTCACACTGACAACAGAGACACATAGCGGCTTGTTGCAGCTCCATAATAAACATCGTCTGTCTTATTTAACGGCGTCATGTTTGTGTTTTATTTAGCTGCGTCTCACTTGACTTTTTGTTCAAATGCCACCGCCAAATGACTCATTCTGTCATCAGTGCTGTGATTCAAAATCAACCCTTTGTTTCTCTCAGCGAGCTTCTGATGCTGCCATGTTGCTCCACAACATTTCGTTGTTTGGTAGCAATTTATAATACAGCCCCATATTTACCATGTTATCTGTCACGACTTACTGAGGTAATGTCATTGCATGATTAAGTAGCCTACATACATAATTTTAGGTACCGGGGATGGGGGAGTAACACTAGGAAATTTTAGAGAAAAGCAGTACTGTAAGTATTTTGCAAGTAGCGGGTACATTTTTAAGTATGGGTATGTTTTTACATAATGAAGTTATGGTACCACAGGATGACACAGTTTGGCTCTAAAAATGAAATGTTAGTGTCAAATTTTACCAATCAGATATTGTCCTGTGAGAGGATGTTGCATCAGAGCCAAAGTCTACCTCTAGAAGGTGCCCGGTTCTTGCGAAATATTTTCAATATGATTTATTTCTCCTTTCCTCTGAGTATGATTTACTTCTCGTTTCCTCTGAGATGCCGCGTAGGTACCCAATACTTACAAAAAATTGTGGTAAATACACAGTAAAATTACACTATAAGTGGCGGGCAGTGTTATAAAGTGCTCCCCAGTGCTCCATACAAGCTGATGAGATGATAGACGTTCTTTATAATAAGGTATTCAGGTCTGGTGTTGTGTTCAACGGCCCAGAGTGGACAGTGTTCGGTTATGGATGGTGTTGTTGTCATTAGATGTGCTGCAGTGTAATTTCATTGAGTGGAAGCGCGTGCGTTTAAATATCTGCCAGAATAAAAACAGGTGTGAAGCTCTAGGGAAAAAGTTAGACATTGGGTTTACTCAGGAATGAATCAACAAACACTCCATTATAATATAAAATAACGCTGTTTTGTCTTTTGGAAAATGTGTAAGTAGGAGGATTTGGGGAGAGGCGAAGTCAGGGAGGATCGAGCGAGCGCATCACAGATAATATATCTCTTCTGATGCAATTTTCGCCACTCACTTAAGTAGACCTCTAATCATCATCATCAAATCCGGCTTAACGATTTCTAATTATCGCATAATGATTGAATGACCAACCCTCTCCAGTGGCCGTGAATCTGAATGAGGTTGCTTCTGTATTCCACCTCCACTCAGGCTGTGAGTGAGACAAAGACGTGAATGACGTTTTCTCAGGTGATGTATCGTTATCGTTAGAAACAGTTCGTCATCATGGAGTAAACCTGAATCATCTACCTTCCAGCTTCTGTGATCAAATGTTGGACATTTCCCCAGAGATTTGGGCGGAGGTCGGGGTGTGACTGATTCGAACAAGAACAATGGTTTGGAAATTCTCTTCCGTCTGATCTCACTTCCAAAATATTATTTGTTGGGTAAGTTGAAAAAAAAAAAAACGTCCAGCTTGCGTAAACATTCAATGCAACAAGCCCTAATCTCGTGTGCAGAAATGGGCAGGAAGCAGTTGCAACCACTTCCTTTACTGGAATGGAGAACTGTCTACTGTCTTTACTGCACGATGAAAAAAAATCATTTGCATTGAGCCGTGGGCGTTGCTGCAGCATGAGGCAACGCATCCTGACTGCACTGTATGCACAACCCTTTATCTAATAAAGGGTGAATGGTCCGAGTGTAAAACAAATCCAAACAGAAAGACTTAAATAATATAACATTTTTGGAAGGAAAAGAAAAATGTGTTATTTTGATCCACACTAATGGTTTTGGTAAGTTTGACCTGAAAGTGATCCATCAGTTATTGTGATCTGTTGCTGTGGACCAAGCTGTTGGACCAACAGATGATCTAAAGATGCTGCTCGCGTGGCCCCTAAGAGCGCTTAACAGAGGCGAGAGAAGAGAAATTGGAGGTACCGAGTGTGTAAAATGCAGGTGGTAATTTATTCTTTCCCCAAATAGGTAGGTCAGGCAGTGGTGTGTACTCAGAGATTTGGGAATGCGCAAATGCAAATGTTTCTGGGCCACACAAACACACACACACACACACACGCACAAACACACACGTGAACAGCTGGTAAGAGGCTTACAGCTCTGGTGGCATATGACAGCTTTCCCATTAAAACCATTCTCCCTCAGCTGCTGTGGGAGAGGGAGCGAGCCACACACAAACCGGGCCAAAACCTGAAACCCTGAAGAAAACATCATCATTCGCAGTATTCTGCTTGGCTTGGCTACAACTGTACTACGACATCCCTGGCTCAGTTCGACCGAACCCTGCCTTTTGTGCTCATTCAGAGATGTTTGCATCCCTGATGAATGGAGTCATTAAAGGAGGCCTTGAGGCCTCTGAGAGGACAGTTCCACTGCAACCTTGGTGAAGTCAGCTGTTAATGGCAAATGCACAAACACACCCGAAAGCGAGAAAGTGAGGTGTGATGCTTTAACCAATGTGAAACCCGCACTCATGAACAATTAACAAGAAGGCTAACTTCCTGTCACAAACTCAGGTTTTTCAACAGACTAAACTTCCTATTCTATTGTGGGGAGAAGAGCTGCTCAGATGTATTTTCAAAGGGGGGGATCGAAGATCGGTTGGAAAGAAAAACAACAACACAGAGACTTGAGTTTTCAAGGAGAGGACTCAGGAGAGATGATGAGAGGCTTATCTCAGCGTGGCCTCCGTCCTGCAGCAGACACAGTACCCGCTCTGCTCCACTCTGTTTCGAGATGTACAGCGTGTAAAACCATGACAGAAGGAGGCAGTCAGCAGTTTGCTCTCTATCTCTGCACCACGGCTCACAGCCCCACAGAGACACCGGCCCTCCAATTCATCATTTTTGGATCCTTAGTGTTGACTCGCTAAATAAAGAAGTTATGGTTCATGCCAGTTATCAATATCTGTCCTATCTCCTTTTTCGTACAAATGCGCATCGATAGGTATACGCCCACAGAAACTGCAAGAGCAAGACCGCAAAGCTGAGACAAAACACAGGAAGGGAGGGAGGATGGAGCCGAATTAAATCAAGATGTAGAGAAATACACCCTTTTTATATATACATACATATCTGAGAGCTGAAATCAGCATTAGCTTAAGTACCCAACCCTTTAGGTGATTCATATGTTCTATTGTCTTTCTCTTTCCCCCTCCTAGTTTCATTTCTCTCTTTTTTGAGAACTGCATAAATAAATGAGTCACAACTTGCACAAGTTGATGCGTGAATAATCCAACCGCTGCACATCCATGTGAGCTGTACATGAAAACGTACAGATCACCAGCACGGAGTAAAAAGTCTGGCACGGCAACATTTCTCGATATTCAAACTGCTCGCTGTGGGACGCATGCAAGCGGGAGATTTTACCATACAGCTGTGGCTCTCTGAAATCCTAATGAGCAATGAGATGCCTGTGTTACTTTTTTGAGAAGGATTTTTTTAAGTCACCCCCCAGTGCAGTGCACTCAGTGCTGTTCTCATGGTGACAGCTGGCTACACTGCTGCCCAGCAGGCAGAGTGTCTTTTGAAAAAAAGACGCGGCGTACTTGACTTCATGTCGATGAAGGCTTTTGTTCCCACAGTAGCTATAGATTTGTGCTCAGCAGCTTGAATCCATATCAAAACACTCACACGCCAACAAGAAAATGCAGCGAGCCAAAGCAACTGAATCACAGCTGACAGGAAACACAGCATGTGTGCAAAAAGTAAAGAGGGAGCTTGAAATCTAAACTGAAGATATTAGTTTTCATTTTCCACGCAAGCGGTAAAACGTCTGTCTGTTGTTTTTCGGCCCACTTTTTGTCCAACCAGACATACGTCAACAACAGGCCTCATGATCCGCAGAGGATGATCTGGCACCACCAGCAGGTCAACGTTTTCAATTATCCTGTAAAATATCTTTACATCTTCAAGACAGATTACTGTGAAACTTGGCACACACATTCATGTCCCCCTGAGGATGAACCGTGATCAATATGGTGATTCCCTAACTTTTCAACAAACACAGTCATCAGGTCAGCATTTCAATTTGTCCAATACTTTGTTTTGTTTAAAGTTGTGTAACATTTTGCCTTCGTCTTCGTCTTGGAACAGGGTGAATGATGTCTCTGTCTCAGCCTGTCCTCCCCCCATCTCTTGTTTCTGCACTATGTAACTTCAGTGAGAGGGTCGGATCACAACGTTACAGACATGTTTACTTCAAGCTACAAGTCTTGAACACATCACATTGTTATGATATAATGAGTTTTGTCTGAAGTTGACGCCTACATTACATCTGACAAAGTCTACAGACCTGGGATTTGTAGTTACGACAGTGGCGTTGCACTCAGAAGCTGTTGAAAGAGGAGCTCTGGGCTGTCTTATTTTATAAATGTGCATATTTCTTTTGTTGCGTTTTAAAGAAATAGTTCACCCCCAGTTTGTACAGGTTTTTTCCTTTTGCCTGAAGTGCTATTTGGACTATCCATCTATATTGTTTGATATCAGTGACATCAGTGCAGTGAGATGTCTGCACAGAGCCTAAAGGATACTCAAAGACAACAAAAGTCTGTTCACCCTGTGGCCATCTGACAAAATATACAGAAGTATCCGCTGCCGTACCACTAGACCACGGAGCAGCTTCATTCCCCGGGCTGTGAGACTCCTTAATTCATCATCAACACAATCATTATTTTGTTTTTCTAAACCCTTGTATAAAAAAAATTAAAATAAATTGACCTTGTAACTTGTACAAGTAAATGCATGTTTCTGCGCGGTGATACAGTTAGCGGGTTTACTGGGTAGGAAGAAAGTAGTTCCTAGATGAAACTATTCTTAACAGGGTCTTTGGTTTATCATGAGCAGCCGTGTCATTTTTTCTGGAGAGGGGAAATTGTGTTGAGTTTTTCGAATGCAACAAAAACAAGCTGAGTGCCATCTAGTTCCATTGTATTCGAGAAGAGGCTGATATTGCCAAAACCCACCAATTTGTACCAAAGTAATCTAAATGGATGCAGTTGTGAGGGAATATATGTATTTTTTATTTTCTAAGGTGACTGTGCCTTTATTTTCTGCTATTATGAACCGCAAACCCATCATAACACAATTTCCAGGTATTGTGACTAACTGGATGAACAGTGCAGTAACCCTAAATGACCTGTACACAGAAACATGCACGCTACATGGTCGTTAATCCTCTTACATCCCATGATCATATTAAAATAAATATCTGCTGCCGTTCTATCTGCCGTTTTTGCGTGTGATATCATTGCTAGATCAGTGGCTGTGAGTGAATGAACATCAGTCTTTTCCATTAATATACAAATCTGATTGTTTGCATTGAATAGAGAAAAAGACAAGAGGAAACACATTAAGGGACAGAGACTCATGACACGTGAAGATCTTGTTGGACAGCGCGGCGCTGCATGAATCACAACGTCTTTGTTTATTGATGATATGCTTTTCCGACTGCTTTTTCCACTGTGCACAATCCATGTTTAAAAACACTCACTGCTGACTCTGCTCACTTACAGTACGACAAGAATTGAATTCTGGGTGGGAGAAGGGGGGCATAAAAAGAGGGACGGGGGCTGGCGGGGGCTAAGATTTCATAGCACGGTACATAAATATGAGTGAGTTTTACATGCACAAAGAGATCCAATGACGAGTTTTTACCTTTTTTTTGCTACTTTTTGCTTAAAGGCTGGTGCTGATAGGAGCAGGGTACTGGGGGCAAAGGCAGAATAAACAGTTTTACAGTACAGTACTTGGTTTCCATCACATCACCAAAAGGGAGAGAAAGCAGGCAAACGGTCGCTAGGCTGAGAGAGAGAGAGAGAGAGAGAGAGAGAGAGAGAGAGAGAGAGAGATTGAGGGGTGATGACAAAGCAAAGGTCGTGTGTGTATTTGTCAGTCAGTGTGTGTGTGTTGGTGTCACAGTTGAAACTCTGGATTGTGAAACTGCCCTGAGAGAGAAACATGATACTTTGACATCGCAGCAAAAATCTGAACGCTGAAGGGACTGCTTGGATACGGGACTCACTGAGGAGCAGTGTGTGTGTGTGTGTGTGTGTGTATCTGGTTTGTGTGTTTGTTTACCTGGTGTGTACAGAAGTACGTCTACAGCCTGAGGTGCAGCCAGCTCCAGTGAGGGGTTAATTTTATGCTTCAGAGTCTCTGCGGTCGTCTTGGGAACCATCATCGGCACTACAGACACACACAGCGCTGTTAAAAAGGGATAACTACCCTCTCACAGGTGGTGAGAAAACCCCGTGAACAGTAATAAACCCCTCTGATGAATCATTATCTGCTGAGAAACACAAAGTCTCCAGATGTTCTCAGACCTATCTCAATTGAGTGTCTGTCGTATGCAAATAAGAGCGGAAGTCAAGTCAATAACCAAGTCAGCACAGCAATTCAGAGGGAACGAATGAAAGCTAACTGAATTCATAGTATGAGCTGGTTGTAAAAGTAAAAGAACCAAAGCAACAATAATGATCATCATCATCTACATCATCATCATCATCATCCTCGTCTACCTTCCATCTTGATGCGGTCAAAGTGAGCCAGCTTCGAAGCAGCGTAGATGGCCTTGCTGCTCTGAAGGCTGCCCACAACGGCGTCCATTAACAAGGCGTTGGTCAGAGCCTGCTGCATGTACTGGGGGTCCTGGAGACAAAAGATCCTTTTATGATTACATTTAAACTTAACTTGTGTTGCAAATAAGCAGACAGGGTGGGTGCTTCATGAAAAAAAACCAAAAAACATAAAAGGATATGTACAAATAAAGAGATCATACAAATACAAAATAAGAAACTGTGGATGCAGAGATTAAAGCTTTAGAAATCTTGCAAATAATCTAAAAACTGGAGGCCGGAGATGCGCTTTAGGTTGTGCCAAACGTTTGCGTAGACAAGTGGCTGCGTGCTGAACGCAGTTGTTCACATGCTACACATGTTAACGAAGAATACCACTGGATGGCACACGGCAGTTTGTTGTCGCATTGTTGTCCATACTGTAGCTGACTTGCTTCCTGACTCTTGACCCTGTCACATCCCCATACTGGTGCCACACTGCTACTACCATTCATGTGCGAATTGCTGGCTATGTGTGCCGATTTTTCCCCAGAAATTAGCAGAGCAACCCTAAACCTTCCGAAATCTGCACTTGTTCATTTTTACTCTAAAAAATGGGGAGAACATTTTCTCTAGTGATGAGTGGGTCTGGTTT
>OMLP01023469.1:0-19590 GCA_900302685.1 Spondyliosoma cantharus | reverse complement strand
CATGCAACTGACCATCTTCTCTAATGTGGTGAACATGCACACACACACACACACACACACACACACACACACACACACACACACACAGAAACATTCTCAACCCAGATTCTGTACCTTTGCCTCGTGTTCATCCAGAGATCCTCCATGGGATTTCAGGTATTCGTGGAGGTCCATGCAGAGCAATGTTTTTTCCATCACCAGTATTAACTCCTGATCCAGAACGCACCAGTCCAGAAGGGACACCACAGCTGACTGGCCAGTTGATCCTGGTGGACCTGCAGTTTTCAGCATGAGGACCTACCATTGCAAATCTAAAAGTGGTAAATGACCTGCTGTAAATTCCAATGTCTAATGCCACTTTTAGGAGACAAAGTTTAGATATGAGCAGCATGTGTTTGCTCATCAAGGGTAGAGTTGTAAAAGAAGTATATAACGTTTAGGGTTAGGGTTAGGGTTTGACAGGATGGTGACATAATAAGGGCCCAGCATTTTAGTTACATACTGTGTGAACCCAACTATTTTGACAGAAGTACATAAAATGATTGTCCAGAGTAGAATAATCAGAGGAAGGCATCACACCTTCAAGTCTTCTATGATGAAAGATGAAAGATGTGTCCATGTTGCATCTTCTGTGTTTCAGTCAGCCAGCAGAGAATACAAGTAAAAAATTTAAATAAACCTGCCCACAGACCAGAGTTTCTGTTATCATGTATTTACACTCTTTTTGCCCTGGAAAATGTGTTCAAGTCCATCTAGAGAGCTGAATAACATGACTGTTTGGTGTGTAGTCTTTATAATTATCTATTTTTACAGTCTTAATTTAATTAATTTCATGACAAACTGTGATGTTCTCGCGTGGAAAAATTAGCTTTTAAAGTGACAACATCATAATTCATGACGTGTTCTGTTGTTGTCATGCATCTCCTGTTCTTGCTCTGCACCTGCTACTTCTTAATTCTTGGATTTTGCCCCTGTCTGCTTCCTCAGTTTTTATTTCTTTTTGGATTTTGTATTGTTTGAGTTTGGACTATCAGCTTATTCAAGCTCACTTTGCCTGCATGTTGTGTCTTGTGTTTGAGTCCCTTTTTGTTTAACATTGACACCTATATTGTGTTGTAGCAATCCTGACACATGGTCCAAGATGTACATTGGAGTCTGTTTCTGTCCTGTGGTTGCCATTAGCCTGCTGTAAGAGTTTCTCAACCATTTCCTTGTTTTTCTCGTTGTGAAATACAATTTTGCCAAAATATGCTCATCAAAAGGGACACATGTGCTTCTTCTTGAGGGCTGTGTTGTTCTCTGGTTTTATTGATTTTGTGAGACTTACTGGTGATAATTAGCTGTTGAGTGGCACGACTGTCTATTCGAGGCAGAGTCAGAGATGTATAGAGTGCGCAGTAGCTACGTGTACACACATGAAATATAAGTACTCTAATTTGTATAAACCCAGGGCTAAGCACTTTTAAAGTGTTCATTACAGTAATCCAGATTGATAGGGTTGTTATAGTTGCTCTGAAGCACGACATCTGCCGCCCTCTTTGCTGTAGATGGGTATATATTGTTATTGCTATATCCTCTGATGTTTGCTTTGAAGAAAATAAATAGCAATTTAAATAAAGGCTTTTTACCCTTTTTTGCCAGAAAAGCACCTTGGATCCTTCTTCTTTTTTTTTCTTTTCTGTATTCCCTTCCAAAGAACACTTTCATCATATTTTTCTAAAGGTGTATTGGTAACCTTTCCATTATCTCACAACAACAATGTTGTTCGAGTCATTTGCTCCTTAAGTGGTTACCAGTTTGTTGCACTAGCTAATGTTAACGCTTCTTACGCTAGCTACCTAACACTGAGCGCACACTGTACAATTCAGCCATTTTAAACGTTTTTTACTCAAACTGCCATCTACAAAGGCTCTTGGTCGCTGACAAACTACAGATACCGTATGTTATACCAATAACATAATGCTATTAGCTCACAAATCTTCTTCAAAGTGAGAATTCTTACACAGAGATAAAAAAAACCAAAAGAAACATGTCCATTTTGGACCTGACAACGCTTTTGAAATCATTAATTCGTAATCATAATAATTTTTAAAAAGCAAAAGTGTTGCTCTGCACCTTTAGGCAAGCTGTAGATACATTATTAAAAGAAGAGAGAGAAAAAGATTTGTCCACATACAAATGTCATCAATGACCTTAAACTTCTGCGCAATCCAGGATTTTCTATCCTAAAAACACTCTTGTTGAGTGTTGGGAGCAGAGATATCCTGCATTTTGCCATACTCAAGTCAAGTCATTTTTATTCATACAGCCTAAAACCACAAATCAAATTTCAGTGGGCTTACCAGTATGCCTAGTGTACGTTCTTAAGATGCACATATACCTTGATATGTGGCTTGTCTTGATACTCCGGTTGGTTAGCAATCATTCACAACACAACCATGTCTCCTAATGGCCTTGCAAGCCAGATGATTCTTTCAAGCTTTTGACTCTGCCAGAACTGGCTGGCCTTCCACTCAATGAAAGCAATTTCCCACAGGGCCACTGCACTATTTAATACATATTTAATGCTATGTTATGTATCAACCAGTAGGAGCCCTATAGATGTACGACATAGGCATTACAGGCTGCAAGGTTCGGGTAATAACCAACATTATGCTGCTTAGCGATATACAACACCTCCAGGAGCCTAGCGCATAGGAGCAATAATTACAAATTTAAATGACTTTGTCGGCTGCGACTCAGGAGGCAGACTAGTTGTCCACCAATCAGATGGTCAGTGGGTCAATTTTCTGACTCTGCAGCCAACATGTCGAAGTGTCCTGTTTCTGCTTACTATTAACTTTGATGGTTATCAACCATCTCTTACATTCCCAGTAGTCATTGCAAACACTGGCCTTTCAGTCTGTATACTCAGAAGAACTTGAATGGTAGGTCTACTTAACGAAGTAAAGTATACATTTGCTTACTGAACTCTGAGGTAATGTCATTTTTATGTATAGAGTTACACACTATACATAAACGATACACACTGAAAGAAGTATTTCACAGCAGGAAAGATGGCTCTTGCATAAATCTGGGCTGTAGAAAGATATGGCTATGGTTCAGGATATAGTGTAGTCATCTACCATCGAAGGGTCGGTGGTTCAATTCCAGGCCCCTGCAGTGTACATGTTAAAGTGTTGCTAAGACTAGAAAAAGTGCTATATACTACAGTCCATACCATTTACTTCCTCCACAACCATCTCATTTAGATGGCAGTGTCTGCTAATCTTGTCTGTTCTGGCTTGTGTATTATGTTTTGCTGAAAACTGTAATCAACAAAAATAATACATTTAATTTGTTTTAGTTTTTGTCTGCCTTGATAGTATGAGTTTTTACAGTCTGGTTACATGCCATCATCACAACTAGACCCACAAATAGGCAACAACTCCAATACAGCTGATGAATCAGCTGGTGTTGATATAACATGAACCACATGTGACATTTAGTGGATGTCTGTGCTAGCTTTAGCAAACAATGCTAGCTTGTATCCACTTTCTGATCAGCTAGCCTCACTTGCTGACTTCCATTTTCTTAGAAGGGGACAGATGCCTTGTTCAAAAAGGGAATAAATTGTCTTGTATCAATATTTGCAGTTCGTACATGACATGCTTCGGCTGTACATCGTGGAAATTGACTGCAGGACTGCCATGCCAGCCCTCAGATTTCAATCAAACATTGCTGTTGAAAAGGCTCCACCAGAGGCATGGAATTTAACAGTTTCATCCTTTTTTTGAAAACTTGAAATTATGCAGATTTTACACAGTACAGTTTTAGATTATATTTCCTGACACAAAAAGTGAGGAGTCTACTTTCAGTTTGACATTGGTGACTGATGTCTGTTGGATTGGGTAGAAACAACTTAATTTCTTTGGCTTGACAGATGATGGCAAGAAATGGTAATGATTAAATAAAATCAAAAACATATCAGTCAGTTCCCTGTGCCTGTCTGTACTTATCCGTCCGTCCAAACAAACACAAACCCGGCAGAGGCAGGCACATCATCAGACCTTTAAAAGAAATGATCACTCTTCTCAGAAAATGTCTTTGGAAAAAGCCAAGGTGAATCAGCATGGATGCATCACAAGTTTTGATAGAAATCTATCTTCTGTCCCCCACCTGATAGAAGTCAAATTGCCTAACATTTCATCCACACATTCCACATAAAACGTAGATCAGCTTATAAAGGGGATTTGGTTGTGCATGCACTGTTTGATAAAACCACAGAAAGCCCACTGAATGAAATAGCACCTTTACTCCATGGGATTTTCAAATGATCTGTGCTTGTGGGTGACAGAAGTGCAAATGTCGGATTCTTTTGGCACCAAAATGGCAATGCTCAGCGTGATTAACATCAAAACACTCTCTACCCAGCCTCTCCCTTTGCTGTACCCAGGCTGTGTCATACCAAAGCAGGTCACCAAAATCTGTTCTAAAGTCATCTGGATATAGCATCATGCTATCTGTGTTATTCATGGAAATAAGAAAAAATATAAATAAAAAAAACAACAAGGATGCAGGATGCATGGCCAGTAGAAATCTTTTTAGGCTTTAGGGAAATTAATTTAATTGCAAAACCGAAATAGAAAGCAGCTGTCCCAATGGACCAGGACCCTCGGGGGCCCCAAACGATTGTTTACTGTGAATTGATTAATTTCTCACTGCACCATCTAATAAGCACCAATCAAATTACAATATCAACTTGAAATGAAATGAAACTACATTAGTAAAAACCCTGTACTATAAAAAGGCCCTGTGTCAAAAACAAGTTGCAATACATTTATTATTTAAAGGAACAGTTCAACATTTTGGGAAATACACCTATTCACTTTTTTACTGAGAGTTTGACTTATACTTTCCAACTCTCTATCTGTCCATTAAATATGAAGCTGGAATGTGGAGATGATAACCTTAGCTCATGAAGACTGGAAACAAGAAGCATCAGCTGGCCTGTTTCTGTACAATGGAGGATATGAAATCCACCTAACTGCACCTCCAAAGCTGAAAATTAACACTATTTATCTTATAACTTAACTCCCTTGTTTTTTCACTTCTGATTACTTTTTATATTGCAATGTCTAGACTAAGTCTAAGTGGGTGTGAGTGTGTGCATGTGTGAAAGACCTGTCACAGAGATCAGTCCAATTGGTAAGTGTGGGTTGTTTTCCCCACAACCCCAAAACAGTTCAGTTCGAATCTAGCTCACAACCATAAAAAGGAAAGAAAACTTAAAAGTTCACCCTGAGTTTTTACCGTAGATCACCACAAAACAGCTCTGGGTAACAGGCTTTACAACGCCTCCTGATGCAGGGTTTAAACCTGTCACATCTCTCCTCCACTGACCAAACAAACACTGGCAGCCCTTAAATCAGAGTACAAATGCAACAAAACATTCTTGTATGGATTGAACGAACACGATTTATGGCTGTAGCTTCATATTTGAAGACCACAGATTGATGAAGAAAGGAGTCAGATAATTCTTCCTCCATTCTGCCTGTCCTGAACAGCTTTCATTTTCTTCTGTTACAGTCTAAGCACTTCTATTCTCTGCTTTTATATTTCATTTGGATGAAGTCCATTATTTAAAAAAAAATAACAGACCAATGCATAAGGTCATTTTTGTTGAATTGTTATACAACACAGGGTTCTATGACAAAATTAAAGTCCTTCATGTTACACAGATACAAGAACATAGTCATTAATATAGAAATATACATAAACATGTAGTGCATCCTTTGAATCTGTGTCAGGGTGTATGTAATATGGTGGTGACAATGTGGTCGACAACTTCATATCAAAAGTTCAACATCTGGAAAAAAGCTGTCCATCAACATTGACCGTGTGTGAGCACCAAACGTCGACGTTATAAACGCATCGTCCTCCTCTCCTCGTCACACTGTGGTCCTGCCCTCTGTTGGCTCAGAACACGGCTCACCGTTCAAGTGCAACAGCCTGCTCCAAGATGTTGAGGTGGAGACAGCTCTCTGTGGGTCTTCTCAGTCTTCTCACAAACTTGGACAACATGAAGAAAAAGTTCAGCGGTGCAAATATATGTGTCTGGATGCACGCTGTGCACCATCTGTCAGTATAACTCACCATCATTGTATAATCTCTGTAGCCCTGTTTTTTTTTTTTTATTTATGTCAGGGCATCTGCTCTAATATTTCAGAAATGTTTGTGTACATATTGAGGAAGTGCATCTTGTAATGTATTTATGCTGACAAAGAGCGAGTGTGACATTTTAGCCCTCTGCAGCAATTCTCAGTGTTTGCACGGGCCATTACCACAACCTTACACTGACCCCTAACACTCTGCGTTATATACAGTACTGTATAACGTACAACATGTATGATAACACCCCTCACATGTAGCTTTAGCAGCGGAAAGCTTTCCTACCTTCACTCGATTACCTTCGTGCCTGTATATTGAGGATTTCTGCATGGCACATTAGTCACAGCACTCATGCTTTCATACATGATGAAGTGGACAATACAGAACGCAGCTTCAGCTGCAGTATATTGTGCACATAGTTGATTTTATTTATATCCGGCTATCAGCAACTCACTCTGTGTCAACTAACATGTCTTTATAGATGTGTATGGATGAATAGATGAAATAACATAAGAATGACCTGAATCAGATTTATTCAGGCAACCACTGAAGTTATGTTTTTATCATCTCGGTCTGTTGGTGAAATGAATTCTTCAGAGCTGAAATATATTGCAAGAAGCAGAGCTGTGAAGGCTCGGCTGGTAATATTCTGGCCTTGTGAATGTGTGTGTGTGTGTGTGTGTGTGTGAGATCATGGCAAAATGTGGTCTTGGGGACTCCTTTGTTAGCAGAAGTACCATAGAAGTAGTTTTTAGCCTTTTATTGTTAGTGGTATATCAGTATTTTGTCAATGCAAAAAGCGTCACAATAATGAAACATGCACACAAGAAATTTTACGGGTGTGTAGTTTCAATTAAAAGGAAGGCCAGTTTCAAAAATGGTGTGGACTCAAATAAGTTATTTAATCATCTGAATAATGGGCAGATAGAAAAAAACAAAACAGCATCAAAAATTGCCTTACCTCTCCTCCCTTAACACAATAATGCCTTCTACTGTAGTGCACCCACAGGGAGGCTCTTCAGTCTGGGCAGTCTTGTGCTGACTCGAGGAGGAACAGATAATCTGAGAGTGTCCATCTCATGAGGTTTAACCACTATCTTAATGATAAACACTTCAAACAAGCTAGACTGAACTTGTATAAGAGTTTGTTTGTGTGTGTGTGGCGTGAAGTCACCACAAAAGAGACGGGGATTCAGACAGGAAAATAGTGAGTCATTTAATAAAACAGCAAGCCAGGGCACTCTCACAAAATGCATAAATAAAGTAGTCTGTCTTTATATAGGAGTGAGGACTAGAAGCAGGGGGAAAGAGCTGTCCTGGCTGTCTGACTACAGCTCTTTCATTAACATATTACAAAAAACAAAATGTAAAAAACATAATTTGTGGTCTTACAGGGAATTACATGCTGGGACCGATTTAGTAACCACCCATAAAATCACCAATTGTGTTACTGACACTGGTTTTTGTACAGATGTAAAAAATATTATATTACATGCTTATTGTAGAGCTTCAGAGGTTCCATTTGTTTCACATTTGACTGAATAATTAGTATTGACAAACATCTGTCATATCTTTACACTTATTTCTGATGAGTTTACATAGCATCATTATGTATGAGCACATGATAACTATACAGACAGAGATGGGAATGAAAACTTGTCACTCTGCACTGTTTTATTATTATTATTATTGTTGCTTTTTCTTATTCATCACATGTGCCTTGCAAAAGTATTTCAGTTGTATATATTTCTTTTTACATTGTTGGCATTCTGTGGACAGCAAAGGAATATTTTCATTGTACAGAGAAACATGTTTCCTTACTCTGCATATGACAATACAGACTGTGAATCTTGAATCTTGAATCTGGATAAGGTTGCTAGTTAAAGAATAACTTAATAGCAGGCTATAAAAGCAATGTTTTTGCTGGCCTCTATGGGGGGAAATTTTAAGCGTGTTTCATCTCAGACCAGCAGTGATGCTGGGTGTGGTCTGAAATGTACTTTGTTGTATCTATAACACACCAAACAGTAATATCATGTCCTAGAGTAAATCCTCTAATTTCATCTCAGGCTCATTGCAGTGTTAATATGGATCACACTGGTTTTCTTCTACACCTGATCAACTCCGCCCTTGATTGGTTGCCAGATGCCTGCAGGGCGGGCTGCCGCATGGGCTTACCAGGGAACTAAAGCTTAAATGCTGCTCTATCAGCTAGGAAGTTTTGAAAAACACTAGCTTCTAACTGTCTGAGGTTGATTTATCTGTTTATTTATTTTAATTCCAGATTTTTCGGAAGAAACAAGGCAACACCACTTTTCTCCACCTTCTCAGAAAACTTGTTGGATGTACCAGGACCACAAAGCTGTTGAGGCTGTCCCAAAACAAAAATGACAGATCAATCAATCAGAGGCAGAGCAAGAAAATTGCATGGGTGAAATATCTCCCTGCCCGCTTCTTCCTTCCTTTAATGATATATCCCTTTCTCATTTTCACCAATAGGTTTATGCATTGATAGAGAACCACCTTCCCACTCAACTCATTAGTGCATGACAATCTTGGTGTATAAGATACTGACCCTGATAAAGACCCACAGTAACTTGGTGACAATGTGTTGGTCATTTTAAATGCACATCATAAAGGATAAAGGTTTTGAATCCCACAGTGTGCCCTAGATTGTTCCTGAAGGGGACTGTTATGTTTTTTATCAAGACTATATTTCACCCATGCAATGGGCCCTGCACAAGACGGAATAAGCCGAGTACACCTGACGTTTCCATAGACCACCTGTACTTAATTACCTTAGAGACCCAGGCCAGCAAGCTCATACTAGTGTTTCCAGGTCTAACCTCACATCATGCCAACAATGATCCCATCACACATTCTGCTAACTTTTACTTTGAAGACATGAGGAGGAAATAGATTTTTTTAAAAGTGATTTCTCAGCACAGTAGCAGCGAAAAAGAACACACAGCTTACTGACTAAACAGTCTTTACACTCCAGCAGGTGTTCAAAGTACATCTGGAGTCTCAGCAGCTCTGTGGATAATGTCTCTTGAGCAAAATGCAGGATAAACCTGGAGCAAGCTGTGCAAGACAGTTGTTTTATTTATCGTCCCACTCTCCCATTTGTGTACATACTGGTGTTATTGTGCACGCTATTAAAGCTGTTCATCTTAATCTTTGGAGACTGAACTTGTTTGCTTGCTTGTTTACATATGTTTGTCCTCCCATTTGTGTGTAATCTTCATAAAATACTTTCTCTTGAATATTCCTGTCGCAAAGCCATTGAATGCAGGGAACCAGGGAAATGGTTGTGTAAGTGATCTCGTTCAGTGATAACGCACCAAGTTGTGCACCTGTGACAGACTGTTGTTACTGTGCAAGCTGTGTTGATTCTTCTTTATCTTGCATGAACTCATGTCAGCAGGGTTATACTGTGGATGATTAGACACCCAACCAAGCTTAACTGCCAACAGATACTCCCACCTGTAGAGGCCACCGGTTAGACAAAGGTTAGTCAAAGTTTCCTGACATTGTTGGGTGTCATCTGTTATCAGACCTGCGACACTTTGACCTTCTAGGACACATTTGCCCTTTACCACGATGGATGGCAACGTTCTTGACATTTTAGCATTTTCAAGTCAGAGAACCAGAAAATTCTTTACCATGTGTTATATTGGTCCTCAAAGGCACATATAGTTATATTAATTCATATTTTTTATGATAGCAATGGTGTGAATGTGAAGCTTGTTTTGTCGAACCCAGACCCAGACCTAGAAGGGTCGCCAAAAAGGTGGTTTTGGCGACAAATCCTAATACTTTTAATGGTTGAATAGGTTGTAGCCAGCAACACCTAAAACGACATACGGTATATTACTGTTATCAATTTTACATTACTGCTTGCTTTGGGTTAAAATAACTACTGTCACTACAATTTCTACTTTAACTTCAGTTACAAATACCTAGACTATGAAAGTAACTAACATTACATTATGTCCGTGACATAACTGAAAGTGGAAATAGACAGCTTTTCAAATTGCCTTGTTTCCCTGTGGCATTAGGCCTACGGCTGGTACCACCATAGCAAACACAGTGGTAGCAATGTGGCTACCGCTAGCAGCCTGGCTATTGCCCAAAGCAGAAAACAGCATAAGAACCCCACCTAGTTGTATTAATGAGTAGGCAGATTGATCCAGTAGAAAGAATGGCAGTTTTGAACTGTCTCAAGTCCTGGCGATAAGATGAAACACAGCTCAACCAGGGAACAGACTTTCCATTGAGTGAATGTCTGTCCGTTCACTCGTGTTTTTCCTCAGTTTCTATCACTCTCCCTCGTCGCCTTGTTTGCCTCTCCTTCATCCTTCTTCCACAGTTATTCCAGTTGTTCTACTGTGACCTGGGGATAGCGACTGGGAACAACAACAACAAAGGAACTCTTCCTTTTTTGAGCTGTAATAAGCTGCTTTGACAGTTGAACTTTAGGGTTGTTTTTCTGATGAGAAGGGGCTGGTTTTGTAGCATAAAATGCAATAGTCCAAAAAAAATGAAAGAACATTAAATAACAGTAGTAGTAGCTCAGCAACACCACATCAACAAACATAATCAGCAGGACAGCTGTGATGTAAATTTTGTACTTTCTGAAGAGAGATGTGAACTGAAGTCTTACACAGGAATGTTCAATGTAACTGTTTAAATGTGACCTGTGACCTGTGACCCTTTGTGTTGTTTTGTGACACATGTAAGGAATTGAATAATCACTCAAGGCATTGAATAGCCACTCATGATTATCACTTTTTTTTTGTTATTGATTCCTTTAGGTGCAGGAGGGCATGAATTAGTAACTATTGTAGTGAGGGCACACCCACAGAGACAGATAAATACCATGCTTTTCTCCTAAAACATTGAGTCTTCACTTTGTAACAGACCTGCGTGTTGCTCTGTGAATGCTCCTCTTGTACAAGATTAAAACCCTGTTTGAACTCTGAGCTGATGCCAATCTCCTTCCTCCATATCTAAATTATCAGAATTATTTAAACATACATAATCGTGGTAAATACATGGCGAAATGTACTTTCTGGCCTATGTCGCAGTGCATATTCAGCACTGAGTACACGATATCTGTGATTGCTTCTTGCGCTGGGATTTTTACTTACTTTCTTTTTAAATTCTGGAAATTCTGAAACACAAAAGAGAGGGAATCGAGATTAGTTCAGTGCAGCTCCGAACAGTATTGATAAGTCGGGGACGGGCTGCCCTCTCTTACCTTCAGGAGGGGAAGATCCTCGTTGCCCATCTCTTTCTTCACAGTGTCGATGAGCTCCTTCAGACTGGCGATGTCCTTGTTTGTGTCAGCGATCAGCTCCTGTATGGCGGCGATCTTCTCCTCCTCCTCAGTCGCCAGGGCTTTCAGACGCAGAGCTTCTTCGGTCACGAGCGCCGCGTGCAGCCTCTCAAACTCTGACTTGATCTGCTTCTCCGCCTGTCCAGCTTGATACTGCGTTAAGCAAGAGAGAGATATGTATGAAATAAAATCTGTGCTGTCTGTCGCTAGTTGTGCGGCGTATGCTGCCTTTTTGCTCAGCACGGAGAGTTTCTTTTTTTCTCACCGGACAATGTGAGATGTGACGGTAACTTTACCTTGATGTATTCCACCGCGTTGTTCAGTTTGTGTGTCGTTTTCTTGTAGGACTCCACTTTCTTCTCAAAAATCTGGACTTTGAAGCTCAGCTCCCTCTGCAGGTAGGGAAAAAAAAACAGGAAATGAGCTAGATGTTTCAGAACAGTATTATGCCCGTATTATATAATTATCTGTATTCTATAAACCTGTATCCACACTGGGTACTGGTAAGGACACAGTAATTAGACTGAGCCATAACTCACAGCAGGCTTATTCAACTGTTTTTTTTTAAGAAGGGGGCCAGATTTGTAGGGGCCGCACTTTAACATTAACAGTGTCTGACCTGTAAAACTCTGAATTTAAATGTGTTAAAACAATGAGCTTTTTTTGTTGTTTTTTTTCTCCACGTTGTATACAACACATTATAGTAAGAAAAAGGACAAGACAAGAATGCAGCTCTTTAATGTTAGAAGTAGGCTGTCAGTGTGATTCTCCTGTCTTCTAGTGCATCTACAGTCTTTGTCTCATGTTCAGTTCAGGTCCTTATGTGTTGCACTGCGTGTCTTCTGTGGCAGCGAAGGCCTCTGGGAGAAACCACTCCTTCACAACTGTATACTTGTATATGGATGAGTGGACAACAAAGACGGTCCGAGTCTTTGCTTATGTTATTAGAGCTCCTGTACTTTTGCTGCTATGGGTGAAAGTCCAAAAATACCTGCTGTAACTGGCCTTGAAATAACAGATATCAACTACAGAGTTGTACAAATCCTATAATAAACACATGGGATCTGTGTATTTAATCAAAAATTAGCATAATCAAACCCGAGTCCAAGCTCAGGAGCAAGGCTAAAGTTACTCAGCTGATTTGCACTGACCCGGAAGTAACCCGAGTAAAACCAGATGTGAGGCAACACTGGGAGATCAGGAATACACTGTATATGACAAGGCTTTTAGAAATTGCAGAAGTTATTATCGATACAAAAAGTGATCTTGACAAAGAGAATAAAATGTATGTTGCCATATGTACTATAACATTTAGTGTGGTGTCCTGTAATCCCATGTGGGTAGTAATTTAGTAACTAACAATCTGAATAGAGTTTGAGAAGAAGACTTTTAATACCAGCTTTATGTGTAATTGAGTAATTTTTCAGTAATGTAACTGTACTCCATGCTGATCAAAACTGGTCAGAATTCTATAATACAGTGAAACCATGAAAATCTCATGGCAGGATAGCATCTCACAGAATCATAAAACATAATGTGTGTATTCTGGGAAGCACTTTGTAACCTTGTTAAGATAAGTGCTATAATAATAAACATTATGATTCAAATCTAAAGGAGAAGTACATACAGGATGCAACACAGCGTATATAATAATTAACTTGAATTGAAACCTGAAGTAAACCCAGTATTCAGTTTCTAGTACATTTATTTGATCCGTTTTAAGTTTTGTTTATTTATGACTTGATGAATGCATGACTCTTTCATTTTGCTGCATTTTGCATAAAAAGCATAGTGTGTGCGCATCTACAATAATTCCCATTATTTTTTCTTTAATTAAGTTGCGTTTTGGCACAAACACCAGGTGGACAACAGGTGAGATCTTCTTACCTTACAGACCGGCGCTCCATCTCTCAGGGACAGCAGCCTGTGCGTGCTGTGCAGACTGACGCAGTCCACACACACGGGCTCCTCGTCCTTCTCACAGTACAGCTCCAGAGGCTTCAGGTGCAGGTTGCAGCAGTCCTCGCCGGCACTCTCCAGTTTCGGCCTCGTGCGTTTAGTCTTCAGGTAGGTCTCACAGGTGTCTTTGAGCGCGCGGTTGGCGACGACCTGCCCTTCCTCAAACTCCTTCCTGCACAGGGGACACCTCTTGTTGTACTGCATACTGCTCTCCTGACACTCCCGACAGAAGCTGTGGGTGCAGGGCAGCAGCACGGGGTCCCTGAAGATGCCCTGACACACGGGGCAGGTGAGGTCCTTCTGGAGGGGCTCGCGCTCCTCCGCCATCTCCTCATCCGGACCGTCGGCCATGGCTCCGCGGGCCCTCTTCACTTTCGTTTTTGGCCAAGAAACACGAGGCGAGACAAAATACGCACTCCCCCGGCTCTGTGTGATATGTCGACCGGTGTCACCGGTGTACTTGCGCTTACAGAAGACGAAGAAACAACATCAGAAAACAGGCTGAGGGAGGAGAAAACCCCACAAACTGCGAGAACACAGCGCGGCAAGTTGGTTTCGGAGCGTCACTGAAGGGCTGAGTCCTTTTCCGTGTTTCAGGGGACGGAAAGAAAAACTGATCTGGGTTTAATACAACACCACCCTCTAGTGGATCTGGAGGCTGTAACAGAAATATGATCAGTTCATCATGTGGACGTGAGTCAAAGTGTTAAAGGGGCACTAGTTTTAGGGAAGAGAAAGATTTTCATTGACGGATTTTCTTTATAACCTAAACTCATATTATTTTTTTTTCTTCTTCTTTTTTTCTTGAGTGAATAAACTGAATAAACAAACTGACCTTAAAGGACATAACGAGTTCCTACTGTTTTACTTTGTTTATATGTGGCGGACCCTGCCACTTTTTTAGCTTCAAACAGTGTTCTGGGGACCTTATTTTCCTCTGAGGATTCTTGTTTTATTCAGTTATGAACAAAAATAAATACTTAATTACATTGACATTGTAAATTCTGAGTTTGAATTTCTTCTCCAAAACTACATAGTGCCCCTTTAAAATATTATGTTTAGTGGGTATTATTTGCTTAGCGTTTGTTTTATTTGATTAATACATGTTGGTCATTGAAATTAAATGAGACAAAAGTAATGGAAACATGATGAGGTTGGGAAGGCAGCCACTAATATAATATTTTAGGATCTTGAAGAGACAAGTGTGGAGAGGTAATCATCTTGGATCCTGAACTTCATTAGGCTAAAAAAAGCAGGGGCAAACGTCAGCACGCTCACAGCGATGTCTGGTGTGAGGTTCAAGGTTATGACTGATGAAATGATTTGCTATATGTGATTGTTTTCTGTGATGATGTCCAAGTACTTATTCTTTGTGTTTGGATGCCAGAAAATGTGTAAAACCGACAACGACCCAAATCTGTTGTTCTGATTTCTTCACAATCGTTTGTCTTTTTGTTAACCTAAAGTGACAAAACAGTTGTACCAACTTCAGTTGTATTGATACAGGAGCTCCACATTTTCATAAAAAGAAGACGAGGATTTGCAAAACACCTTATTCCATCACTGACAAGTCCTGTTATCACATCACAAACTGCACCTGTGCAACTCCAGCGACACCGAATACTGTATGTGGACTAACATTTAATAACCTCCGAACCATTAATACCACACTTTAAGACCTGATATTAAACTCCACAGGCTGTAGTGTCGTAATGTTTGTATCAATCGGCTGTTATGTCGCACTGTGTGTATCAATCGTTGGCTCTGAAATATGCCCGGCTCCCTTTTGTCAACAGCGACCTCAAAGCGCCGTAAATCAGCTGTTTGCTTGAAACCCGAGGAAACGAATGCATGCATGAGGAGAGGAGAGGAGGAAGAGGAGGAGGTAACAGATAAAAGCGTGCCGAGATGAGCGGGATGATTTGTTAGGGGGTCCTCTGCCAAGTCAGGTGTAACTACCTTGCGTCGTATCTCTGCGCCTCAGACACCTAATCTATCTGACCCTGATTACCTCCCTCATTCTGTTGCGCCGTCTCCTCGGCTGGCATCCGTCTCCCTGTGCCAATCTGCAGGAAGTTCACCATATCGCCTTTATTGTGTGGAAAAGTCAGAACTCCTTCTTTTTCTTTTTCTGTTCTTGTGGATTTCAGTCGAGGTATCAAACTCTCTGTTGTGGGTTGATAAAAACTCACTGATCTCTTTTGCTTACGGAGTTATTTCAAACTCTAAATACATTTATCTAAAAACGAGACGTGTCTTGCTCAGTCCCTTAAAAGTCCACATTCAGAGGGACACATTAGTTCATGAGAGCGTTAAGAGCTCAAATATTTGCCCTCCCAAGGAGTTTATACCCTTTCCCTTTTGATTCTCCATCACGCAGTAATTCCATCCCTACGTTTCATTATATCTCGCCAATGTGTTGCCAGTCCAGTGTCCTGACATCACACGTATCATATTCCCCACACCACATTGCTACCTTCTCTCCGGCTCCTCTTGTTCTTGTGTTTCCACCCATCCCAAATTTTTGCCCCTGTCTTGAACTTCATCGCACTTTCTCAGCTCCGGAGCCCCTCTGCCCCTGTCGATCAGCTGGTCTCGGCTCATGTGACTCCCCCATGTGGCGTCTTGCTCACCCATGGTTAAGGCCGCCCCATTACTCAAGTAGCCATGGGGATCTAGGCGAAGCACGCATCCCAATAAACAGCCACAAGAATAGTTCTCAAGTGCGGGAGCTGAAGGCTGTGCCCATGTGGATCCAGCGAAGGGAGGACGCCTTCCTTCGGGAATGCAGGGGTGTGTCCTCTCGGTTTGCCTCCTAGTTGACCCATTTTGACAAATAAAAGCCCAGCAGGATCATTGTTTCGCACAACAGCCATGGATTGTTGATTTGTTTGGTCTGGGCTCTTCACAATGAGCCACTTACAGAATAATTAGACCTTGTGCGCCAGTGTTGATGCTGATAGTTGCAGCGTGCCAGGGTGGCAGTTCACTGGCGCTGCTCCATCGCTGAGCGCGTGCAGAAATAACAGCCCAATTTTTAATTACCAGTAATGCTGCCAGACAGACCCCCCTCCCCCCTTTTGGGGCAGAGGACCGTTCTAAAGCTGGTTTCACATATGAGACTGTCACGCTGTTCTCACCTACTGGAAATACTTTGTTTGATTCAGGCGAGGGGGTACAGCCTGAGTGGAGCGTGCAGGAGGGGGAGGACTCGTTCGCTGAGTCCATGTGTTAGATGTATCCGTAATATTAACGAGGTAGAAGGGTATGAAACAGCTTCAGCCTGTGCAACACTCGCTCGCTGTCAAGTGTACAGAAAAATTACTTGTTCAGTTACAACATGGGTTCAATAAGACAAGAAGCTGGCAGGGTAAAGTCTGGTTAACATCTGGGCCAAGTGATTCACACATTTGGGTTCACACAGCAGCTACCTCGGGGAATGTCCAGACAATTTCAGGGTGGCATTACATGTGTGAATGAGATGTCTTTGCCATCCAGCACCAGTTTTACTGTTGCTCTTAGCTCGGGGCCGTCCTTGAGTGTCTGTATAGGGATGCTGGCCGAACCGTCCTACAATCCCAAAGCATAAGTATTTGATGAACTGGGAATGAGCCTCAGAAATCAACTTTTCTTACAAATAGGACCTCTGATAAGTCTGAGCAATTTGTATTGTTACAATCTTTGATGAATTTTCCTGGAAAAAATGTCTTTGCGACTGTTGAATTCTTCAAAAACTTGTTGGAGTCAACAGAATGGGTTATTTTGGTGCAACTGCTCAGGCAGCAGTAGTTTATATTTGTGAAAAATGTCTTAATTTACGCGTAATTAATGCAGACCGACATACCAACATAAGATAAACATGAACTGGATAGCTTTTTGAAACAGATAAATTAACATGTCTGTCTGAAGTCTAATAGTTTGAGTCTATAGACCCACAGTAGACATCTATAATCTTCTTGTTTTCAGAGAGCAGTTGTTTAGTGGAAGGTTAAATTTCCAACACCCTATTGGCTGCAGACTAGAAAGAGGCTGACATCCTGTCACCCACCACCACCCTTCGCCCCCCTCAAACCGCACGTCTCACAACTGGTCCAGTGTAGCATTACCTCATACCGCGGCCATCATCAAGTTCCCACAGGTATGCAGCCGCTGCTTGATGGATTACAGACAGATGCAGAGTCAAGCGACTGCGCCACGAGTGTGAGAAGTTAACCGAGGCCTGATATATCATTAACAAAAGACTCTTTAAATGCAACCCAAACAATGTGCTGTGGAGCGGATACACAGCCAGAATTTATCCCTTATTCTACAAGCTTCCTCTGTGATTTGAGAGAGGCCTTGGCCTATTTGGAGCGAAGGCTGCGTTGATGCAAGCTGGAAGACAAAAGGAAATGGAAAGCTGAAGTGGATGACAGCTTAATACGGTATTTAAAGCCGCCTTTGTTTACCGAACACCACAGATTCCTCATCCCTAAATTAGAGTTGCATTTAGCAATTGTTTCCCTACGTTGAGACCGCTTTATTCACAGAAAAAAGATTCATTCAAATCATCAGCAAAGTTTACAGCGCCGCCATAAAATCTAATCTCCAGTTTCGCGCCCATTTTATTCCTCTTCCAACCCTATTAGCAAATCCCTTCCTTTCTCCCCCCTTGTTCGCCCATAAATCTTCATCATCACGTGTGGCGGAGAGGCGATGGGGAGGAGGGGAGACATCACTGGTGGAATCCAAAACAAGTCATAATTCTTATCATCATCTCTGTAACCCTGCGTTATATACACCCGTCTCATCCCTCACATTCCCTCACAGAGGCTAGCGTGTCTAATCTCTCAGTCCGGAGCCAAAAACAGGCTTGATGCATGACCGCTACGGGACGCATACAGACTGAACAACACAGCAATGTCAGCACCTTTAAACTCGTCTTGGAGGGAGAAACATTATTAGTAGCCTTTGGAAGGCTCTCTGCAGAGCTCGACGCTGCTGAGATCAAGATGAAACAAAAGAATCACAGAATGAGTTATGTCCCGTAGCGTCAGTCTGCAACAAACACGTGCCTGATTAATCTGCATATTATTTTCTGGGTTTGTTGATGCATTTTTTTACCTACAAAATGACAGAAAATAGCTCAAATTAGCTTTACAATTCACTGGAGCCACAGATGAGGTCTTCAAAATGGTTGTTTTTCTAGCCAACAGTCAAAAGATTTACATATACTCAGTTAAATATCACTGAAGGCTAAAAGAAACAGAAAATACTTATGTTTGAAAGCCATTAAAATTGCTCAGATTATGCTTAAAAACAGGGTTGCAGGTTGAGACTATTTTGGTCACACATGCACCCAAAAGTCCGACAAGTGCAATCAAACATTTTCATCGGTCGCAGCGGCGCGTCGGAAGTTTAGCATTCAGTCTGTTGATTAATTGACTAAAATGTTTCAGCTCTCCGTCCAAGTCCAGACTGAAGAGGTTCAACATATTTTCAGAAGCAATAATCATGATATGAGCTTGTTTGTCTGACAATTCTTCACTTTTTAATCACCTCAACACCATAAATCATTCAAAAAGAATCGTCTGGGATGAGAAACTTAAGTACCAGCTTCACATGATTGAACATACAAGCTTTGGAAAACGTTTTAATATCATAATTCGTCTGTTGGGATCTATTATCACCTAAAACTGTTTAATCCACACATGATAGAACAGACAAGCTGGATGAGAACAATGTATCATTGCCTTCTAAACATAAAAAACCTTGAACAAGATCACGTGAAAAGAAATCCTGTAAAATATTTAAGGTATTAAAAGTATTCCCCCTTTCTTCACTAGCAGAAGCTTTGCTGCCAAAAAGCAAAAAGTAGGTCATCCAGATATGCAAACAACTCTCCTGCTCAATTCCTGGTTGGTGTATTTAAAAATCAGGAGGTCTCACAGTGTTTGTTGTGTAGGATAAGCAGCTCTGTGACCCTCTCACATACAGGTGAGAGGATCACAGAGGAGATGATATTTGATATTTGTTCAATCTGAGGCATAGTTTCTTCACCAAGCCTCGGTTTAAATGTATGTAAAACAGATCTGGGAAAATAAGTCCATCTTCTCTCTCTCTCTCTCTCTCTCTCTCTCTCTCTCTCTCTCTCTATATAT
>OMLP01023462.1:0-12561 GCA_900302685.1 Spondyliosoma cantharus | reverse complement strand
CTCGATAAGTTCACACTACCTTCCTGCTCCTTTTCGGACATGAAATATTTGATTGATTGTTTGTTTGCTTTTTTTTCTCTGGTGGGCTTTAGTGATCTTGTTGTATGCCTGATGTTTCCAAAGCCTGATTGGCTTTTTTTTTGCTTTTTGTTTTTTTTTGATTTACTGTTATTTTTATTGTCTTATTTTGTCTTTTAACATGTCTAAATAAGCATTATTCTAATTCTAATTCTAAGTTGTTTAAAGATGTAATTAGTTGAACATGGCCAGAATTGTTGTTACAAAGTAATACTGAGAGTATAATGTTAGACTCTCCATCTCTTCTATGGAGAAACACTCAATTCATTGACTAAAGATAGGAACATGACATTAAATCAGAGGTTTAAACCTACCTTGGAAGCTGTTTTTCTTCGAGTAACGCAATTCTTGTCAGTGGTTTCACAGCATTCCATCTACAGGTGGCAGTGATGTGTTTAAATGTGCCGGCAAAGACAGAGAAGAAGACGACTATGGGCTAGTGAACATGGATGTAGACAATGGTGTATATAAAATACTAAGATTCAAGATGTTTGTTTGAGCTGAAGGGTACCCACAATGCATTTTGGTGAATAAGACTGAATGTAAACAGAACTGTAAGCGGTCCCCTCGGTGTATTAGATATGGTATTAGGTATAATATTAGATTAATATTGCCAATGTTACCACCAAAGTACATTCTTCACCTCTACATTGTCATTAGTATTATTATATCTCTGAATTACAAATTTCCATTTAAGACAATGACAAGAAAGCTTTTCTGAATCTGAC
This sequence comes from Spondyliosoma cantharus, assembly GCA_900302685.1. Lineage (NCBI taxonomy): Eukaryota > Metazoa > Chordata > Actinopteri > Spariformes > Sparidae > Spondyliosoma > Spondyliosoma cantharus. The sequence continues at coordinate 11,755 of OMLP01023462.1, read as the reverse complement.
TAGTGAATATAGTATATATAGTACAGGATAGTGTTATGTAAGTCATGTCATTTAATGTCACTCATCATATTATTCTAACATTATTATTATATTACAGGTTTGTCTGGTTGTCATTGAAATTTGGAACTTGTCTTAAAGTTCAAACTCCATCTGCTGATGAAGTTAATGTGCTAAAAGTGAGACCATTTTGTTTCCAAAGTCACAAATGGCTCTGAAACTCAAAACAAAGTGTCATTTGGATCAAACAATGTGTAAAACTTGAAGCATGACAGGCCATCAGCAGCCCCTCCCATCCAGTACAGAAAGACAGCCAGAAATACCGCCAATCATCAGAGACATCCATCTCTGAGGTCGTGTCTGTGCCCATCGCTCAGCCCGGTACTGTCAGCAATTCCACACCCCCTCAGGATTCCCACAGAGCCATGTGGCAATGAGGGTCACATTGCATTCTGGGAGAAATTCTCAGCTAAGATACCCTCCGGGCATGGCCCCACCCCCCTGCACAAACCCCCAACAATCTTGCTCGGTCTCCTCCAAAAAATTCCTTGGCCTCCGGGGCACCACACAACCCAAAATAACAGGACACATCAGCACTTTCATCTGCATCCCCGAGCAAGCTCAGACACTGCAGCAGCAGCTGTTCGACCACTCACAGGCACAGATAGAGTTCTGAAAGTACTAAGGCGCTATAGTTGGCACACCCTCTTTCCCCTCCAGTGATACGAGCACAGACGGAGCCAGACTTGGATAAGAGTGCCAGCCTAGGTGTGGCTGACAGAAGTGTCCTTTAGCTGTCCTTTAGACAGACATGGATATTATAAAGTAAACGGAGAAGAAGTGTGTATGTATTAAACAATTTCCCTTCCTCATTGTAATCAGGATATAATCGGGTTACATCATGTATCGAGTTATACAGTATAGCTACAATACATAGCTTAATTAATTTAGTAATTATTCATTTAATTGTAAATCATGGTCCTTTTACAGAAACAGACACTATATACAGGCAGAGCTGAGAACAAGCAGAGATAAAGAGGAAGCAATTTCTTGCTGAGGTCACTTTAGACAGCTTGTGTTACAAAGTATACGCTTTAAACCCGAGCACGATACAGGCTGTTCCGGAGTGACAGATTGTATCGCAGCACAAAGAAAAACACTGAGATATATATATACATTTTACTTTATCACTATTAGGTAGAGAAAAAAAGCATCATAGTATCTGCAGGGAGACAGAGAGGGAAGCTCCGATCAAGGTCATCACTCGAGACAGACTGATTAGGTTGCCGTGGCACTTTGTGGCTCAACCAACTAAAACGCATGACTTATGTTGCAAGTTGTGACTTTGCAACAGAGCCACTGCGCTGCCTGATGTATCTGAGGTCATCCTTTCACAATGCCTGATAGAGGAGTATACCCCTGCCAGTAATAACTCACAGCCAGGCTGTTTGCTGCAGGGTGAGGACACCAAGATTCACAGCCTGCAAAGCCCATGAAGGACGTATTTTGATCTAAAAAGCACATGTAGTTGTTTGCTCAAAGGTACTATTGGATTTTCTTTTTAAAGCAATGTATGACCAGTGAATCTCTGTGATCACCAAGAGTACCGTCATGCCCTTTCTGCTTCTCGCTTTTGCTCCTAGAGGCCACATTTTTATCTCGAAAAAAACAGTGATGGAATGTAAATAAGTACATTTACTCGAGAGACAATCAGAAAAAGCTGAATATCAAATCTGATAACTGGTCACTCCAATAACGGCCAGTGAACATAATACTTGAGTACATATTATATCAGATATGTTAAGACTTCTACTGAAGTATCATTCATACCAAAGTAATATTTTAGCACAATATCTGTACTTTTACTCAAGTAAACCTTTTGGGTACTTTGACAAGATGGTTCAAAACTAGCCTCTCTGTGTTTAGAACCTGTAAGTATCATATTAAAGACCCCAAATCAATCTCCATCAATGATATTTTGGGCTTGATCGATTGGCCATGTTCATTGCCGGGAAGCCAGTGAGGGATCATATTCATGCAGTGGCACTACTAGCGACCCCTACAGGTTGGCTGGGGACCCTGTGCAGAGGCTGTGTCTCGGGAGGTTTTAACGTGAAGTCGGGAGAACCGAACAATTTTCCTGAGCCTTTTTAAATTCAAAAGAAAAGGGTGTAGCGATGAGGTTTTCTTTGGACTGTGTTCCTGTGCGTGCTCTCCTTGTTTCCCTGGCAACGGACATATTGACATGCTGCAGTGCTGCTGCTGGAGGTTGGCAGGCGGCCAGGAAGCCCCCCTGCCTTCACACAATCTCACATTCTGTCTTTTGCCAGCACTATCACTCCAGCTCCACGCAATTCCCATCTCACTTTTTTGTTCTCCATCTTGGTGGGTTTCTGAGACCAGCTGAATGCCAGTCTGAAGACTAATGACTTGGGTGGATTGTGTAGTGTGTGTATGTGTGTGTGTGTGTGTGTGTGTGTGTGTGTGTGAGGGGGGAAAAAAAAGACGGCGCGGCGGGGAGGGAGACCGAGAAAAACATGGAGGAGGGAGGGGCGAAGTCTGTGCCATGCAGCGCTCGCATGTTAAGATGAATAGAGGGAAAGGCGAGCCTCGTGTTATGTTACAGGAACATAGTAGTGGCTGGGGGGGTTGGGCTCGACATCAACAGATGGATAAACCCGGGAGATGAATGCGTGCCAAGCGCCAAATGTATCAACGGCTTGCTGGGGCATGAAAATGTCAGGTGTCAGTGGCGAGCCATGCGGTCGCTGCTATTCATGCAATCCACCATGTGCTGGATGTACACATAAGGCCTTGTGAGCGAGGATGACGGGGGGGGGCTAAGGGTAAGCGTATTGCCGGGCAGAGGAGGATAGATGAGCGGGTGACTCACCTCTTTATCAGTCATGGATACAGGAGAAGAGCCTCCATGGCCCTATGTGTTCAGACAGGTTGGGCTGGGGAAATGTCAACACCAGGGAGGGTTGTGCGCGGCTAACAACCTCATGGAGGGATAAGAGCTAGCATTATCTCATCGGCAGGGCAACACTCACACACACTGCTGCTCAGGCTGTACTTAAGACATGTGTTGACTGGTCATGTTAGGAACATAGCAACGCACACCAGCTAGTGCGTGCCCCTCTCAGCTGCCGCACGAGGGCTTATATGACACGCGGAAATGTGCAAAAGCTCCATGCTGACCGAAAGCAATTTAGTGCGTTCTTACTCTCCAATTAGTGACCGGCTGGTGAACAAGTAACCCCATCAAAACACATCAGTTGGCATTTTGTTACGCAGCCTTTTCGAAAGCCCTCCGGGTCTGTGTCAACTGCGTCCTCGTCCAGACAAAGCCTTCTAAACCCAGGATTTCATTTCCACATTGTGCCCCGGTGTCCCCCTCATTGTTGATTTTTCCACTATGTGCAAGGCCAGGGCATTTGTACCAGTCTGCTAGGCCCACGTCAAAAGGAAAAGTATCCGCTGTTGACGGCTAGGCCATTCTTGTTATTCATGTCATGCCTGGTGGTTTAGTAGGGCAGGGTGCAGAATTTTCCAGAAGCAGCTGTGTGCTAGTGAAGCTGACAGTGCGCCAGCCCAAAAGGGTTTCTATCTCTCTTCTCTCTCGCTCGCTCGCTTGCTACAAAACCTCTCCCGCCCCTCCCTTCCCCCTCCATCGGCATGCTTGGCTTGGTGCCCGGACTTACTCAAACTCACACTCAACCAGAAATATCCGCTCTCTCTCCCCCTCCCTCCCTCCCTTGAACATATCCCTCTGGCTCAACAGAGAAGCTTCCATCACTCCGGATGACATTGGATCATTTCTCTCCCCCCTGCACATTCCAGCCAGAGAGGAGGACAAGGGAGGGGAGTGGTTGCCGATTCGGCTCTCTGTGATTATATCATTACAGAGCAGCAGTCATGTATACAGTATATCAAGCGCAACCTGTCATTAGCATACTTTATTTGATGATGGCTAAATACAAGTGTGCTTTTGTTGGATCCGACCAACTGGATCGACCTGCGTGCCAGCGCCGCAGAATCGAATTCGGGAATGCTTTTCTCCGAGCACTCCGAATTTGAGATCAACCTTGAGCTATAAAAACCCTTCTCTTATTTACTGTACCATTATCCCCCCCTCCAGACACCTGTTGTGACATGCTCTGCCCGAGTTATCAGATACTCCGAAGGGCTCTGCCTGCGGTCTAAATAAACCTGTCCGAGCGACACAGTTGTGTAATGCACTCGAAGTCGCCGGCTCCAATAATAGCACACACCTGTCAAACACAGGCCCTGCTTGTTCTCTCTGTTGACCTGACCTCCTCTCGCTCCTTAACTCCCGACTCAAATGTTCCATGGCTGGGAGACAACGTAAACACTTCTCGAGAAAATTATTTCCAACAAACGCAGACACAAAGAGGTGGAGGTAAAAAAAAAAAAAATGAAAAGAAGAAAAGCCAGAGAATGGAACATTTTGACTGGCAAGGGAGGGCGAACAAAGGCGATAAAAGCTTTATTCTGCCTCGGCAGAGATTGTGCAGTGGCTGCCACTATAAAGCCTTGATTGACAACAACATTAGCACTCAGAGGAGAAATAGCTCCCACTCACAGTTATGTAACATACAAAGAAACTACAGAGAGGTTGTGGATGGGTATTAGTGTGCATGTGCTTGTTGTGTGTGTGTGTGTGTGTGTGTGTGTGTATGTGTGTGTGTATGTGTGTGTGTGTGTGTGTCGCATTCACAGATAAAAACAAAAGTGACAGAATATCTAAGAGTGTGTTCTTATCTTCTGACAACTGTATGCCTTCAAGGAGATGAAAGGCGCTGTACAGCAGCCTGAGGATCTCTCGGGAATCCTGGATTCATGCGGCACATTAAAGTTGTCTCCGAGATTTTTTCCAGGGCACTTTGTTGTTTGGCTAAGCGATGGTGAAAGTTTAATTGTGTGGTTGCGGTGGAGGCAGCTGATTTCGTCGCACGCAGAAGCTGAGCACTGTGTCCCGGCTTGAACTGGCGATAATTGTCCGTGGCCGAGGCCCTTTTTTTCAGAGGAGCGAGAAAACACAGGCGCAGGAAGAGACGGGCGACCCATAATGCATCAGCAGAGATCTGCTGACACACCCAGGAAGCAGAGACATTCATCAGCCCACCGGGCCTCATCGGGCCCTTCACAGACCAGCAAAGCAAAGACATTCAGATGTCAGCCAAAATAATTCCCCACACCATATCACTATCGCTGTTTCCCTTTCATCTTCACATGAATCTCTGTACCAGCCCGTTATTTGCAATGTTATGCTCAACCTCTGTGTAGAGGTTTCAGGCACATTCTGCGCCCCCCTACATGGGCTTTGTGTCGTTATTCAGCTTAAAAGGCTGTGCACAGATGGCCCTCGCGAGCCATCACATCCATTTGAATCCAGGATCCAGGCTCTCCGCTGACTAAACAAGCACCTCGGGGTGGAGAGGGACAGACAGTCACCTGCTACACCCCCCCAACCACCCTTTTACACACAAACACACACCAACATAACCACCACAAAGCTGACAGCTCAGCCAAAAGCCCTTCCACCGGCGGCAGACAGTCAATCACTGTGATTGCATCAGTGTTTTTGAAAAGGTCTGGCTCACTGTCTTTCAGAATGGTGATGAACTGTAATTCGTGCGCGATTTGCCAAAGTGGTGCTGCAAGCGCACAGCCGAGCGGCAGGCTGAGGACGCTCCCAGAGCGAAGTCGCGCGAGCTGCTCACGCGTTTACTTTTAGCGCGGCTCGTATTGACAGCTAAAAGCTAACTTTAACTCTGCATGTCAGAGGTGGCAGCGAGCATTTTACTACCGTGACTGGCATGGCCCTCCCAGAGGCCCAAATTACAGTGTATGTCAGAAAGGTGAGTTGAGCCACAGAAAAGAGGAAGTCATGACTTTTGTTTAACGCAAATGGATCTCTGTTCAAATCTGCAGGGGTATTTTTACAGCACAAAGTAAATTTAGACCCTTCGTGGGCTATATTCTACAGCCATATTGTTATGCACTGAATATTCTTGATGGCAGGAGATAACACTCCCCTCTCTCGCCTCCTATTTTTCATTTGGCACAGTAGCCGCATGCCATCTTATCAGCTGATCCAGAGCCAGAATCTAGGAGCAGTTGCTCAGCAGAAAAAAGGAGGGATTGTGCTGGGCTCGGCTATAATACAAGAAAAAGCCCAAATGCTCTTGGATCAGTCCCATGCTTTGTCCTCATCTCTCACGTTGCCTCTCTCCCTTGTTCATTTTTCATCCTCTCTCCTTTCATCTTTTTGTCCTGCACCCCCTCTCCTTCCTCTGCATTCTGCTCACTCTCCTCCTCCACCGCTCTCTCTCTCTCTCTCTCTCTCTGCTCCACTTATAAGATTTGGCAGCACTCCAAGATCTGAGAAAAACATTGGAGGCATAGCCTCGTTTTGATGTCTGGAAAGAGAGGGAGGCTGAGAGTGGGAGAGAGAGGGAGCGCGCGCGCGAGAGAGAGAGACCTCATTTCCATTTCACAGATTGATTCACAGCAACACCACAGCAGAAAGAAGGAATACAGGAATATCGAGAGTGTGAGCGTAACCGCCAGTCAGAAACAAAAGAGAGGATGGGGGGCAGACAGATTTTTTTCATCGCGAGAGAAAAAGGAAAATTAGGTTCACAAAGAGTGATGACGGCTTGTGTAAAGAAATGCAGACACAAACATGAAGGGGGAAAGGAAGGCATGGCAAAAAAAATATGCATTTCTCTTCTGTGACCTCTAAAAGACACTGTCTTTGTTTCTAGCTGAGACTCTCAATAGAAAAATAGCTGAACTGCTGCACATAAAAAGACTGAAACTCATTGAACTCCAGCACAGAAAAACACCAAACCCTCTGCAGGCCTTTTTTCAGTCTCATGCCCGTCTGAGAGGACACACATTTGGCACTCAGCATTGTAATCATCTTAACTGTGCAGGCCTTCATGGTAAACAGGCCAGAGCAGTCAGTCAAGATGTAAAAACCCCCTCTGTGGACTGAGCCAGGGAATCAGAAGGGAAATTTTACACATCCTGCGGATTCAGCCGTGCTCCTCCTAATTGCCGGTTTGGAGCTCCAACTTCTCCCCCCGGTGCTGAGAAGAGAAACCGTCATTACTAGTCTCGCAGGAGCCCGAGCCCAACTCCAAAGGGGAAACTTTGATTGATGAAAAGAAAAAGAGGCAGATCCGAGCGTGTCCTCGATACAACATTTGCCGTGACCTTGTTTTCCCTGACAGGTCTAAAATTAACCGAGCGGATCAGTTATACAGGGAGCGCAGAAATGTGGACCAGATTCTCCTTTTGGCGCGTCCCCGTCTCCGCTCGCTTTCAGGGGATTACAGCAGCACGAGCATGCCTTTTGATTTATTGTGCTAAACATAGATTCATTAGTGAAACAGCTGGCTACATCCAGAGCTTCACTGTCTCCCACGCAGGCCTTCCCCTCCCTCCACCCAACCCACTGGACCATATTCAACGGTTTAATGTAAAAGAAATGCCTGAGGATTAGAATTTACGGGGCTCTTGTCAGCATTAGTGTTATGGTTATCTGCTCTCTCTGGCTACATGTAATTATTTATAGCCTTCCAGAGTATTTCTCCATGTGACCTGCTGAGAAGGCAGCGATCAAACATGTGCTTATCTGACGATCCAAAGACAACAAATATGAACTCTGACCATCCCGTTATGACTTCACTATCACATCAACATCGTTGTGTAACACTGCATACCAGCCCATAGCTTACCATTACTATAGTTAAGCATTAAAAATAAGGAGAGGCAGGGAGGCCTCACCTATCTGTTATTGCCTTTCACTTAGCTTGATTAACAAGACCGCGTCAAGTAAATCAATCAAACAGCCAACGAGGGATTTTATGACCATCGATCAGGCCGCGCGTTGCAACGTCTGGGTCGCAGAGATAACTCACAGCTGGAGCAGCTACTCCTACACGACTGTACGCCCTCAGACAAAAGCAGCAATCATAAAGCAGCGGAAAGAGGAGGGGATAAAAAAAACTGAAACTTTGCCCGAGGAGATATCAGTTTCACCTGGACTTCACCTGGCATGAGGCTCTCCATAAGAAAGGTTCCAGGGCAGGAGCAGATCAAAGTCAAATAATGTTTGCCTCATAAGCGGGAGCTTAAACATTAAAAATCCCTGAAGGTTCCTCGTAAGTAAACAAAACGAACGCCTGTGAGTCATTAACCACAAATGGCTCCTGCGTGATTATACTGAAAACAGAGGAGATGTTTCACCGCAGCAGAAGCACAAACATAAAAAAAAACAAAACCTCAAAACAAATTAAAGCTGCACTTTCTGCCATCAACTCAGTTTGACCTTGTCTCCGCACGCCGCTTGTTTACTCAAATCTCCCCCATAATGTTCCCCTCCTGCATATGAATCGACAGGCTGCACCGGAGCATCTGCCGTGCACCGATTCCACTGGTAACTATGCAACGCCAGAGCATTGTGTTATGACAGGAGCCACTTCCAGGGACACATTATCGCCGTGTTAGATACGGTGCGGGCTATTTTAGTCAGCACTGAACAAACAGGTATTGGCCCTGCTGAGATCAATCGCCACAGTGCGGGAGAGAAATGTTCTTTTGTGTGTCGTTGCATCATGCTTCGTGCCAGGTTTACGAGGAGCTGGCTTCCTTCTGCGATATATGGCTTTGAGCGACAATTGGGTCAAAGTGCCAGCTAGTAAAAAAATAATAATCTCAGAACAGTGCGTAACAGGAATAAGGAGTGGGTGTGTTTTTGCTGGTGAGCACAGCAAAGTGTTGCCCTTTATCAAACTGGGCTATGTTTAAAGTCCAGCTGATAAGATAGTGTTCCAAAGAACGGAAAAGGACTATAAACAAACATCTGTCTTAGAAATGTGCAGCCACGAGAAACAGGTTTCTGTCGGTCAGCCTCAGATCACATTGTTTGCTCCAAGCGTTTCATTTTGTCCCCCTTTTCTTTTTATCATCCATGCCCCCTCTCGTTGGCTAAACAGAAAGGTGCAAAGGTCATGTTTTCATTCAACATTATGAATCAATCAGTTAAGCAGGACACCACACAGCTTATTAAAGAGCGGGTAATCCCTTTAAAGACTTTGAGGTGGCTCCAAAATACATTTAAAACACGTCTGTCGAGCAGTGAGGTCAGTAAATCCCCAGATGATGAACAGATTCACCAAGTGAGCGAAAGCACAACATGAAAGCCATCTGAAGGGAATTTAATTATCAAAGAAAGAAACAATCTGCTGTTTTAGGGGCTACACTGCGATGAAACATGAGCAGGAGGCAGATAATGTCTCAAATAATTACGCAACAACGACAAGCCTCCGTGTCAGTGTCCGCACGGTGCAGCGTCAGCTGCACGGGAGTGACATTTCTTTGTCTCAAGATTGCTTCTCCTCTGCAGACACTGTAACTGCAGTTTGTCTCCTAACGACCCCATAAGCCGCTCAGCGCTTTGTGGAGATGAGTCTGGCCGCCTGCTCGCCATAACGGGGTGGAATTGCTGTTTTTATGGCTGTGCTGCCATGAATCCGCAACAATTACATTAGCATGTGAGGGGATACAGAGCGAGGCTGGTATGTGAGGCAGCAGCAGCAGCATTATTGTTTACTCTGGAGGAGCACACGCTGCACACTGAGCAATGTGGCAGAATGGAGTAGTGGTGGGGAATATTACTGTGGCACAAAAGGCTAAAATTGTAAGGAAAAGGGTGTTGCTTCAGTGTTCATGCTTGGAGGGAGTTTGAATGATGGCTTTATTCATAATTTGTGATTTAATTGAAGATTTGTCTAAAATAAACCCCTTTATGAAGTCAGACGAAGCTTGGAAATGTGTAGCGCCGGTAGAAAGAGCATAGAATGTTTTTCAGAGTCCTAGTTTGTGGTTACACAACATGCTCACACTATGGTATCATGTTGACAATCATGCACTTTCTCACATTACTGACTCAACAGATTCCAGCTGACTGAACATGACTTGGCACCTATCTCTGTACGCTGCAATCAGTTACAGTGATGCACAAACGGGAGCAAATTTGGGACAATGTGTCAGATCACGCAAAAAAAGGAGGCATGTGCGCAGAGAGAGCTGCCGTCCCGCAGCGTGAAACAGTAGCCTACTTATGTTGTGCAGCATAAATCAAGTCTCCCGAGCCGTCACAACAAGCCTGCGTATCAGAGCACAGAGCCCCATCTCTACCTCCACGTCCGTCCACAGTCCTGTGTAACTTAATCACTCAAATGAAGCAAGCTCAGACAATCAGTTCATACAAGATCAGAAATTGTATTTGGCAATTTTTAAACAAGTGCATACAAGTACAGCTAAAAGCATTTCAGTTTTTGCCAAGTGCTCGTAGAGTAGCATTAGTCACATTCTACGTTAAACAGGAACTGCCACCAGACCTAGAAGTACATCAAGAATTTTGTTAAACATCAACAAAGAGGAACGTAGTCCATTATAATGAGTACATACCTTTATCTTCAAAAATATAGAAACACAATGTATTCAAAAATCAAAAATTATACAACCATGTTTACGAAGTATACTCTTCCCTTGGGTCCAATATGTACAAGTCCGTTAGTTTGTTTGAATGGTATGTATGTGATATTTATATATTTATACTCATATTTTTTTGCTTCCCCTCCCCAAAGAAGTGTTCAAACAAAATCAAGGGTCCCTCTCCTTTTTTACTTTGACATCTCCTGCAAGGATGGTGGCGATTTCTCCTTGCATGAAAGCCCATGGTACGTTCGAACCAACCAGGGGACATTTCTCTCCACTGGGACAGTACACTTCACCCGTGGCACCTTGCTGCTTTATGCTTTCCCTCGAGCACGGGAAGCAGAACTTGTGAGAGGGCACAGACGGGCACTGAACAAAGTGTGTGTCCTCCAAACGCTCGTGGCACAGCGTGCAGCACAGGGGTATGCTGCCGGGTACTGAGGAGTCCGGAATGCTTTGGGGGTGCACTTGGTCCATGCCTGGCACGTGGGGGGTGCCTGCACCAGACGCATCTCTCTGCGCCAGCCTCCTCTGATTCATGGAGGACGGCGACAGGGGGCTGCTGCTGTTCCTGCGGGTGGTGGAGTGGACCTGGTTGGCGTCCTTGGGGGAGCTGTTCCCACCTGCATTGTCTGCTGCCATGATGAGCGCCGCCATGGGGGACTGGCCGTTCTGGGCCGCCTCAGGTGGGGTGGTGCGGGAGTGGGGGGATATTGTGGAGGGGGGAGAGGCGAAGCTCGGTGGGGGAACTGGAGGCATTTTCAGTCCGTCAGTAGGTGGTGGTAACCACTGCTGTCCTTCTCCATTGAGCTTGGCAGCTGTCCCCTCTCCCTCTGGTTCAGGCGATGCTTTTCTCTTCATGTTCCGGGGGTGCTTTCCTCTGTCTGGAGGTGGGAAAGGGTTAAACATAATGGTTGAGTTGCACAGCTCAGACAGGCATCAACAATTACACACTGGAATGGAGGCATGCATTTTTGTGCTGCTCCACTGCACCACAGGGCACAAAACAAAAACAAAAACAACAAATAATTCATTTATGCACCTTTACATGGCACTCTATTCATTTTTTTTTTTTACTCAATATCAACCCATCCATGCGCAAGAACGGGTTAATAAATTCAACATAAACGTGAAAAATGCACAAAGTAAAGAAAATATTCTTCATTTTACCTGACTTTGACGCCGTGGCGCTGGCCTCGTAGCCCATAACCCTTTGTTG
>OMLP01023461.1:0-17196 GCA_900302685.1 Spondyliosoma cantharus | reverse complement strand
CTCCATGTTTGTCTCCCTCTGTCTGCCAGTGTTCTCCTCTGTGCCTTTCCCCCCCTCGTTACCTCACCTGGCCTCCTCCCTCTTCTCTCCTCACCTGTACCTCGTCTCGTCATTAGTGTCTGTCTATTTAGTCTGTCTCTCCCCTGCACTCCCTGTGGCGTCATTGTCTTTGTTACCTCGCCTTGTGTCCTAGAGAGCCCTTGTCTTTGTTCCCTCCACGCTTGATCCTTGCCTTGCCTTGCCTTGTCCTGCCCCTGTCCCAGGTTTGAGTTTTTTGTTTCCATGTTTTTTTGCATTTTTGCCTTGTTCGCTGCCTTTGTTGTACTTTGCTTTTGTTTTGAACTTTGTCATTTCAGTTGTTACTTTTTCCCTATGTTTTTTCAGCTTTGTTAAAATAAAGCTCGCTTTTTGTTTCTATCCTGCCTCCCCGTATTTATCTGCATTTGGGTCCTGCCTCTACTTTTCCCCACTCCCCGAACCCTGACAGTCACATAGCAGTCACTGTGGCCACCACAGTCAATGAAAGGAAAACATAAAGTGCTAAAACCTTGACTCACAATAGCACAAGTACACCAGAGTCGGTGAACCAACTCAGTCACGTCAGTTACATTGCACTAAATATCGAACGTTTGCTAACATTAGCCCCCTATTTTCACCCCTTTCTCCTGCTGTGCTTGATTAGTAATTCCTCTTGTAAATCTCCAGATTTTATAGTGATACAAATCAAATGGCCGTTTCTGTGTCACATGTCGTGGTACCTGGCAACCCAACCCAGAGAGGCAGAGGTGAGCACGCCACGCGCAAAGGACCCTGCGTGACGTGTCTTTTGTCACTGCGCTCACTCAACAGGTCTCAAAAAAGGATATACAATTCCGAAATGTATGCAACTTGGTTCCAGACCATCCTCTTCTTCGTCTCTTCTTCTCTTTGGAGGTCTACCTGATAATGATGGCTTCTCAACACACACCCTCTCTCACTATGTTTACACTTGAAGACATTTTCAGATGTTGACCTTTGTGTGTGTTTACTGTCAGCCATGAATTTTAAACTAAGGAACATTGAGGGTAGGTCGGCCTCTTTTTCACAGCCTAATGTTGGCAGATATGTACGACTCTAAAACCCAGAGTTGAACTGAACCAGGTGTGTTTGCTTATGAGTTCATTTGTAAAAGGAGGACTTTGTTATTCATTCTTTCAAAAGTTACATGGTCACACTTTAAAGAAAAAAGTTACATATTTTCACTGTTGTGCCTACAAACTCTACAGAAGACATTTATTTTCACACTTAAAGGAGCTTTGAGTGTTGCCAGTTGTACGCTCTAGATTACAGTCTGCATTTCAATCTGCTCTGTTTCACGTCAAACACACCAGCGTAAATGCGTTGAGCTTTCCTCCACAGACATCCTGCATTCGTGACAGGATCTATACACTGTAGTCTAGGAAGCCAGTAAGCATAGACAGCCATGGTTAAACAGTTAATGCAACATACATTTAAAGAATTGTTTCCAATTCATTTTCACAGCTCCACTGTGGATTGTTTCTCAGAAAAGTAATAAAGCAAATGATCTGCCTGAAGTGCCAGCAGGAGCTGAATGATTTGAAAAGCAGCCAGTGGAAAAATAAGTTCAGAGTGTTTCCTGTATTATGTAACAGTTACTTGGATCTACTTTTCCTCAGAAGGTGCCATCATCAGTCGAGACCCAACTAATATCAGTTCAGTGTGTCTGTGTCCCAGGCAGCTTTATCTTTACTGAGCCGAATGAGTGAAATATTCTTGGACGTCAAACGGTTTTACATAAGTGAACAATTCGAACACGTGGCGCCCCTGAAAATACAACTTCTGTCAAGTGAAGACAGTTAACATGACATGGATCTGTGAATTATTACATTCCACACAGTTAGACGTCACTCATTATGTTCCCAGTTAGCAAACACACTCTTACACCACAGCTGACAACAGCATTAAAGTCTTTATCAGATCTGGCTCTGGGGCTTTTTGGGGATTTACATGTCTTAAAAACAGCAGTGTTCCTGCATGTTTTTAGGGGGTGGATGCACTTTCACAGGTGCACAGTGAAAACATGCATCATGAAAATAGCTCGCTGGCCAGTAATGACTGGGTAATAGATGATGACGCAGCGATTCATGGTGAACTCCCATCTGGAGCGCTGAAGAGAGCGACTGCGTCCTCCAATGCAGACTCTCATTATGGGCTTGGAAGGGCTGGCTGGCAAGGCAACCGATAGTTACCCTGCCCTGCATGTGAAGGCAGGCATTATCCTTGATTTGTGCATGTGAAAGCGTGCATGAGGTGGAGATGGAGGGCGGGGCTGCCAGAATACATAGGTGGGCTTCATAGTACCGCTGATAAAGGAGCCTAAATGACATCTTGACATTAGGAACATATCCCCTCTTTGCAGGGTGACTTGTTAGTTTAATGGCTCAATTCGTGCAAAACTCCTCATCCACTGATGGCTGCATGATGTTGAATCTGTGCTGGAATAACCTGAGGCAACCTCTCTGACTTTGAGAATTTGAAAGAGGCTCTCCAAAGATTTTACACATCAAAGTCAGTTTGCCCGTCAGGGGGAGTGCTATGCAGCCAGTGAAAACAGTTGTATAAAGTCTCCTGTGGCTCGGGAGGGAGCCTTCTCAAGTCTGAGAAAATAACCCAGACACGGTCATCAGGGTTATCAGGGTAACAGAGAGCCGGGACGTGTGGCGATTCGGCTTCCCTGAGCAACTGCTTTGTAAGAAGAACAACGACTGGTGCAGTTGTTTTCACTGCGACTGAACAAAGTCATCCTTTAATTTTTATAAATATAAATGTAATTATCAGCTTTAGCTAACTGTGGGAACAAAAACATTGTATTTGCTTTTAATGCAAAGCAGCAGCAGAAAGAAATGTTGGGTTTGCCTTCAAATAAGTTACCCCATGACGGGAATTCTTCCCACTGTGCAAAAACATATCCAAATGACATCAAGTCAAAGCCTTTTTTCGAAGTTGAAAAGACATCCAGTGGAGAACCAAAATTCTTATTTTTTTGTCTTTTACAGACGTCTTTTCAACCTTCACTAGTGATGTCCAGGCGACATCCTTACAGGATCACTTGGACCAGTAACTCTCCACTGGAGTATACGTCTAGACGTCTTCTGGATATGTCTTTGCCCAGTCGGTTCTTCAAGGACATCTAAAATATGCAAAAGTATTTATTTTTCCTCTCCATCTCCACTTCTCAGTTCGTCTCTTATTCACTGAGGGGGACGAGGTGCAACAGTTCTGTAGGCTACAGGCTATACGGTGCCAGAAACCTGTTATGATAACAAAAACAGGGATAGAGTGTGAACATTTGTCATAAATCAGGAGAAATACAGAGGAATTGTCACCCCGGATAGAAACCAAGAGAAGGCAATGAAAAGCTGGAGCCTCCCGGGAAAATCGTGCAGGTTGGCAGGTGTGGTATGGCTGTAAACTGTGAGGCTCATATCAGTGATAATCAAAACAGTGACGTTCTTCAGCTCCATTACATGGAAAGACATTTTAAGGCCTGCTCCGAAATGGCGGACCCTGCCACAAACAATGAAAACTACTATATAGTGAGTTGATTACAGACTGCAAATAAGTTAAACTGGCAACCGACAATTTTTACTTCAACTTATCATTATGAAGTAAACAAGGAATGCATATATAGAATAATGACACCTTGGTGATTAGATTGGTTCCCTATAAATCCTATTTTGTCTGCCACTGGCCACAAAGTCTCCTGGGAAAATGATGGCTGACTGATACTGCAGTAATGCTGGCAGCCTGGCACCATTTCTATCATATTTCTGGCACCATTTTTTAGGTCTCCATTATAGACTAAATGAATGAACAAACTTGCATTATGTCCTGTGTTGTTGGTTGTTGCTACTCTGAGGAAAAAGAAAGTGACTCAGTTGTCTTTGTGACATTGAAGCCAGCAATAATACCCCTTGGAAATGTGGAGGGAAGTTACAGTTGGCTGTCTCTATTTACATTTTTTTTTTATTGCTGACAATAAGTCTAATCTAAAATAGGTTGGATTTTGTTTCATGGCGGTCTAGCCACAGTTCTCTCAAGTACCCTGACTTCACTAAATGCCATCACATGGCCCTGTGCTGAAGTGGCTGTGGTTCACAAAAATGTGAGTGATGTAATTCTTGTGAGTAACATTTTCCGATGCACATCTGAAAAAAAGAAAGAAAAGAAAAAAGAAAAGTACGCCATTAAGTCAGGTCTAATTATCGTAGCAGACTGGAATGAATGTTTCAGGTCTGGAAAGATTTTCATGTCTGAGAGTTGTTGTTGTTGATCCACTGGAGAACTTTGCTTTCACTTCCCTGCCAGAAAAGACTAAACAGAGGACAACGCTCTCCTCACAAAACTCTGCTGTAATCATGCAGCGGTTTGCAAGTACAGGCTCAGATTTCTTAATGCAATTTCATCCAATTATGTTCCCATCAAAATCACCCAAATGGTTCTGCTGAAGTGTGCTTGGGGATAATGTGCTGTGTTATTATCGTCATTTTAAATCACAACATAAGCAAATAGAAATAACACTGCTGCTGCGATTCATCAGAAAATGAGCTGGGAGGAATGCATTAATGGATGTGAGAAGCAGGGGAGGGCTGATTACTGGTGCAGATGGTTTGGCGGATAAGATGCTCCAGATGCCTGAATGACCCACATATAGCGACCATGTTACATTAATGATTACAGGCTAACCGGTGGAAGATTTGGGGTCCTTTATATGTTGAGTATTTTTGGCTCTCAATGTGTTCCAAAACATCAGTCTGTGGATAAAACTGTGGCTGAGAAAGCTGTAGATACATCCACATGACATATAGGAAACACACGCCCCGTTCCTGTCAATCCTGTGGTTTCGAGTCCAGTGGGGTTAGCATTACTTCTGTATTTAGATACTGCTCATTACAGTGAGAGGACACAGTAACCACATTTGGGCTAACAACCGGTGTCCGAGCATGTGGAATGTGTATTGTTTTTAGGAAAAGAGGAACTGTGGACTCACCTCTGGCTTCCACTTTCACCCAAAGAGCCTTAAAGCCATATGAGCGTGTCTTGATTTAGACTTGAAATAAATTATGAAGGGAATTCCTCAGTCACTAATTTTGTAATTTTAGATAGAGAGCGTGGAAGTCACTTCGCCTTGAGATGTTCAAACACAACCAGTCTCCCAGTCACAGCAGCCAACTGTGTCCACAGACAGGGCAGCTGTCTTTACGAGAGGCAGAGAGGGAGTGCTGCCCTGGAAGAAAAGTGCTAACAAATCACTGACCATCTTCAAAGTTTCAGCTCAACTTCCCCAACATGTGTTATAAAACTGCCGATGGGACATCAATCATGCGGAGCGCTTTAGCAATTATCCACGTGAGGAAAATTTCTGACAGCTAAATATCAGCTTTACAAGCAGCGCAACACCTGCTGCGTTGCTTTTATGAGCATTTTGCGAATAAAGATATTTTTTACAAGTGTCTCAACATGGATCTATGAAAAAAAATGTTTAAATGGTTGTAGCATTAATGTCAACAGTGTGTGGCAGCTAAATGCTCATATATAGTTTGATTTGTTCCTTTCTATACCTGCACTAGAATATGATATGTTATTCTTGCAAATTGCCAAATTAACACCTGCCTAATCCAATTTTAGACAAATCTAAAGATGCAATTTAGATGGGAAGAAGTGACTGATTTATTACCTTGACTACTTGAATATGTTTCTCATCCTGCTGTAACAAAGAGTCCATTGAGCTGGAGGTCGACGTGGTCGGCCCCACTGGTTGAGTTCCACCTGTGTTATGTCTGCTAGTGACTAAGTGACTCATTCAAAGACACACACAGCCTTGGCACTGTCACTGACAGATGCCAGGACCTGAATAGAAAAACAGGAAATTAAACAGCTGTGTAGTCAAGGTGCAAAATGTTCCACAGTGAAGAGGAATAACCTTGTAGTTAGAAACAGTTTATTTTAAAACCTGTTGTGTCAAGTCCTTTCAAATTGCACATTTGTCCTATACAGTTTTCGTGTGTTAAACTTGTACTTTGTCCCTTCTGCTTTTCCTTTAAATCCTTGTCACAGTGTTTTTTTTATTTGTCTCGGGCATTGTTTTAGCATTTAGCATTAACATTCACTGGCAAATAAAAGAAACAAATGCAGTATGAATGGTAGTAACCCATCCAATTGTCTCATTCAGCCAGTTTGAAAAAGATTATCTGTCTGCATGCACTCTTCATGAGTCTTTCACATAGTTAGGCAAATATATTGCTAAAACTATTAGCAAGCTAGTGGCACAAGAATGGCAGAGAAAGTGCAAGCAAATTGTCCCAATGCTAGCATGCTAGCTTGCGAGTGTTGCATACTAAAAATAGCCATGTTTGTGATTGTTTAAGTTCATTTTGACAATGTTAAGTGTTTTCTTACATGTAAGTGAGTTATTTGGATAGGTGGCTAAGCAAATAGCAGAAAAGCACAGCCCCTGAGGCGAGTGGCAGCTTAAGACCCGTTCATCAGCTAACGTTAGCACAAAGCACATAGCCCCTGAGCCACAGTGACCGCAACAGGCTTGATCAGCAGCTAAACCCGTTAGCACAAAGCACACGCGTACAGCAGAAAGGAGTAACTGTCATATTGGGTAGCCTTTTCAGACTAAGGAATGTTGATGACAGGTATTTTGCTTGTGTTGACATGCCTGTATCATTCAATAGAGATGTTGGATGGACAAGAGAGCTTGTTGAATGTAGCTAACTGCTAACATACCTCCCTATGACACTTTACAGTGAGGTTAGCGATGAACATCGTTCCAGTGCCAGAACTTTGTTTAAACCAGGAACCATCAGCATGATTACAAACCTTAATAGGTAAGTGAGAAAATATGTTGTGTTTTATTTATTTCGTTGCCTTATAATTCGCTCAAACCAACCCTCTAATAAACAGTTCACAAACGATCTTTGTTTGTAACATTTCCATCACAGAAACACAAGTAATATCTGCTTGGAAACTCACTAAACATGAATAAAACTGGCCACAGGAAATGTCTCAAATTCTGTTCTAAACATGAAACTGTGCTCTTTAAACTGTCACCACACGTTGTTGACCGTGTATTTATTTTCATCTAAAGCCAGTGAAGACTTCCTTCCTTCTTTGCAGCCACAACAGTTAGAGTCCTGGCAACTGTTACAGCTACCACCCATCAAACCGCAGTCAGCAGCTGCGTTTTGTTTCTACATCCAGCAGTCTTCGCTTCAGCCTAAAATGCAGTTTAGTTGCAGTTTTGTTCAGACGCGATGTGACGTTAGATTCCCGTATACTTCCTTGGAGGAATATTTATCTCTCGGCACTCCCCCTCACACACACATACAGTGGGAAGCCAACAAAAGGAACTGCCAGCTTGGTGTCCAACTAATATCTGCCAAAGCTTTAAAACTCAGTGACGCAAATATGCAAAGGGTTTATATGACACCCCTATTTAACTACTTTTATAAAATCCCTGCATGTTTTTAAGATAACTTTACTTCCACAATGAAGCTAATCTCTTGCTCCGTCTCTGTTTTTTTTATTTTATGGCATCACTGTCCTGCATTCATAAAGGAAAGGTGGCAGAGGAAAGAGGCCTAATGGTCTGCAGCAGTTTTATCCAGATGTGAGTAAGGAAAATACAGCTAAGTTGTCCTGAGAATAATAAAGTGGCACAGAAGAATACTCTTACGTAACTGGTGAACCAGGCTTCCGATACACTCAATCCATCCTTATGTAAGGTTTGAACCTGATAAATAGCAAACATTGTGACTGAGGGTGTTTTGTCAAATTAAAAGTTTTCAGCTCGACTTTAGTTTAAAAACACTGTGATTCAGATACATATTCCTGGAGCTGATTTACGAATAAATGCTATTACATAAATCCCCATCTTCAAGACAACTAAAAGGGAAAAAAAATCTGAAATGAAGGAGAAATAATGAACCACAGAACTCAAAAGGTTTGTCATGTCATGGCTGGAAGGGAAAGAAAAGTCTGGGCAGAAGTTTGTTTTTTTGAGACATACATTTGTGAGCTGTTTGTCCAACTGATATAATGCATCATGCACATACCATACATTTCCTGACACATTAAAATTGAGCATCTAAAGATAAAGATTTCGGTGTGATGTGAGGTCAGAATATAGATCTGAAACTCTGAGCGATTTCCGCTTCCTAATTTGAAACTTCAGCAGTGTCATTCTTGGACACGGATACCAGATAAACACACCGGCTAAAGATAACTTCCAGTTTCCATTCTGCAGATTCATGAGAGATTAACTCATGGGCTAAATAAAATGTAGTAATCTGACTTGGTGCAGTAGTTCCAATAAATTGAACGTTGTTTTAAGAAAGATATTTATATTTGATCTTGTCAGTATTTCTGATGTCCCTTAAGAAAGAGGAACTCAGTTTTGTTCTACACTTTAACACAGATGGTTGAAATGCTTGAGCATAGCCGGGTGTGGTGACAGATGTGAAGGAGACTTTTAGTGAGTACTGATGCCTTTTGCACACCTCTTCTAAACTGCAGTGAAGCCATTACGACTAAACACAGAGAGGACAAAGAGAGCCAAACAGACTGACATGAAGCAAAGGTTTTCAAAAGTGATTAAAGGACAAGACAAGACTGAGTT
The DNA here is from genome assembly GCA_900302685.1 of Spondyliosoma cantharus. Lineage (NCBI taxonomy): Eukaryota > Metazoa > Chordata > Actinopteri > Spariformes > Sparidae > Spondyliosoma > Spondyliosoma cantharus. Next base: position 8,510 of record OMLP01023461.1, on the reverse strand, counting down.
TGCAGCCCTGCTATCCTCAGGCAGGTCAGAGTCCAGGAGCCCTCACTGCAAATGCTCTATGACCTTTGTGTATTAATCGAGACCTTGGAACGACAAGGAATGACACATCTGAGGATCTCAGGAAGTGGAAAGGGAGATAATGACTCTCATGTCTGTAAATATGAAGCTACCACCAGCAGCTGGTTAGCTTAGCTTAGTTGTTAAGTTGTTTACCCTAGTTTCAGGTCTTTGTGCTAAGCTAAGCCAACGGGCTGCTGGCTGTAGCTAAACATTTAGCAAAGAGATCTTATCAGTCTTCTCATTTGACTCCTGGCACGAATGGGACTAAATGTATTTACCAGGATGTTGAACGTTTTCTTTAATTTAGTCCCTACAATGTCAGAAATTGGTGAGAAAAGTCATCCTCTTGTTCTTTCTATTTCAATAGGCAAAGAATTCAACTAATAAAATCTTTACAGTGGAATAGGTAAAACAGGTTAACTCTAACCCTAACAGTTAATAATTTAGTTATCTTCTGCCAACTGAAACATTTCAGATTTAATTTACTTTAATTGACTTTCTACACTTTCTATAAAAACAGTTAACAGTCATACCTCTATTATCATATCTACCAAGATAAAACATTTTGAAAAATACTTCACAATCTAAAAACATCTGTTGTCTGAATGTTAACAGGATACCACAGAAAACACTACAACAGTGCTCTCAGTGCCTTGAAATAACTACCAGACTGTGTGAACCCCTCCTCTCTCTGGTCTTTCTCGTGTGTCTCAACACTTTTGCTAGCCCTCTTCCTCGTTTCAATACAGGAAGTGAGTTTGCGGTATGATGCAGCGCTGTCCCTGCAGTCTGTGACAGGTCATTGCTGTAAACTCTAGTGAAGATGGTACTTCTGTAGCGCCACACTCTGCTGCTGCCACCATGCCTTGTTTGGGCCTTCATCTCTCTCAGCACTGTTGATGCCATCACAGCAGGCGAGCTAACACTCCTACAGGTATTTTGTCTATCTATACTTTATCACATTTGCTACAGAGTTTCCGTATCAGAGGAACTGCTATTGCTCCATACTGGTGAACTGAACACTAGTGTGTGATGTAACCTAAGAATATTCTACACACACAGAATGTGTTTAAATACATATCTTTTAAGAGTGTATGTTTTTTTTGCCATATTAATACAGTATCACTAATCAATGTTCACTGTCTGGTTCTGCAATGGAAAACTGAGTCTGATAGCATCTAGCCTCAGCTTCCCCATTCTGAGCCTGTCAGTTGATGTTGTTCAATGGCCAGCATGTAGGAAGTTACAGACTTGATGGTGCAGCAGAAGAGAGAAGTGTAGTGCTACATGAGAATATTCACATTCATATATCTATGCGTTCACTTCAGGCTGGAAGATGGGGAATATGATGCGAGGCGCGACTGCCAAAAACAACAAGGTCAACACAGATAATGGTGACAGCGTTCTGAAGGGTGAGATTATTAAAGTAACATCATTTTTTTTCAATTGCAGTACACAAAATTTTGAATCATTGTGACAAGTGTGTTTAAAAAGTGTGACATTATGCGCTGTGCCTGCACACAGCACGGAAGATCGCTGACTGAAATGTTACAATATGCACAGCTAGAGATGTTGCGATACTGTCGGCTACAAAGCTACAGCAGACATTCGACAAAGAGAATCAGCAATACTCTCTGAGGATTGGTCTTGGACATTTTTTGGTATTCGTTCAAATCATGATGTCTGTCTAGCAGCATTTGGCCGTGCTTGTTAACGCTGTAAATATTGTTCTTGGCAGGTTCGGAGGACGACATGGTGGTGGTGCTTCAGGACTACCCGTCTGCTGAAATCAGCAAGCCCATCTACAAGATGGGAGAGAAGCTCAGACTTATCGCTCAGTACGATGATGTTTTTTGTAATATTGCTTAAAAATCCAGAAACAGGAGGACATGAGGAAACAGTAAATCCCCAAAAAAGAAAAAAAGATAGGATTACTTTGTAACTTGACATCGTTAGTTTGCAGTATAGAGAAGTGGTCAGACTAAAAGGTCAGTGATCGATTCCTCTTTGTCTGTTTATGGTGTTCAGGGAGGCCTATTGGTGGAGAGTCCGCTCTGTCCAAACAGGGAAGGAGAACTACATACCCAACAGCCATGTCGCAAAAGTGTACCATGGGTGCGTAAAGTTAAACTTACACTATCCTCTAGTATTGTAGGATGCATTTTTTCAACTACTCTATCTAAGATCTCTCTCTGTTGTAAGGGTGAAAAGGGGAGATGTTATTAACACGAGATATTAGTCATGTGGTTTATCTTACAGCTCAAGGTTGTGTCCTTATTATGAAAAGGATCTCTCTGCTAATGGATTTAATGTGATCCAACGTTTTTGTTGCTGCATCAGTTGGCTGTTTGAGGGAGTGGGGAGGCAGAAGGCCGAGGAGCTTCTCTGTCTACCAGGGAACAGACAGGGCTCCTTTCTGGTTCGAGAGAGCAGCAGGGAGAGGGGTGAGTACGTTTTCTTACACAGCGGTCAGCCAGTCTGCAGTCCGATCTGGTGGACTGTGGTTGGACTGTTTCTTGAGAATGAAAAGTCTGCAGAAGGAAAAGAAATGCTTGTCAACAAGAAGTCATGTGTGGAGATTAGATAAGGCTGGTGTTGAAATAAGAGCAAAAGGCAAGCCAAGATCACAGCCCCATCCAAAGCATGAAGAGGGAACAAGAACAAAAAACAAGCTAAAGCAACATTTTGACAAAATAGAGAATCAGAATCAGCCCCGAGGAAAAATTGGTCTTTCTGGAAAGAAATATCACACTATAGAGAGATTTTAATAAGATATGAAGAGAGAAGACAATAAGAAATAAGAGAGGGAACAAATACAATATACAAGTAATGAAATATAAACTATAATATTACAACTATAATTTTTTATTTTATTAACCTTTATTTATACAGGTAAAATCTCATTGAGACCCAGGGTCTCATTTACAAGAGAGACCTGTTCCTGTTCCTGTTTCATAATAGATACCACTCTAATGATGGTACAATATGGCCTTGGCATTTGACGAGATGTATCAGGGAAATTACTTGTGGATTCTCCCCTGAGAAATTATGTGTGGTCATATTTGATCTGGAACTTTTCTTTCCTCTTTATACAAAAACACACAGTGACAACAGTGACTAAGAAAGTGAGTGGGTGAAAGTTACAGTGCAGGTTTGACATTTCTTTGTGTTTGTGCGTGTGTGTGTCGTACCCTCAGGTCTGTATTCGCTGTCGGTGAAGCACATGATCGTGAAGCACTATCGCATCTTCAGACTGGACAACAGCTGGTACTATATCTCCCCTCGCCTCACTTTCCAGTGCCTTGAAGATATGATCAACCACTACTCTGGTGGGTCAATGCACAATCAATGCACATGTAGTGTTCTACACGCGTACATAACAGGCACACAGTCAGACTTAAAATAATTCATCATGTTCTTAATATAGAAGCATTTCTTATCAGTGGTCGTCACTCTATATATTTCCTGCTCTGACAGAACATTCTTGATACAAAACAGGAAATGAGATACAATATGCGTGCTTGATAATGACCACTGGTGCATACACAGTGAGAAGTGTTAATGTTGCATTCTATAATAATGCAGATATTCTGGGCCAATATGGGCTAAGTTTGGTTCTGTCTGAGCAGTCGAGTGTGAACGTGTTTTATGCAAATTATGCAACATTTGTTTGTGGTTGTTTGTAAGCTGGTGAGCTATAATTTACTTCCCTTATCCTTGCATTTTCAGACTTTGCAGATGGCCTGTGTTGTGCCTTAACCTCCCCCTGTCTGTCGAGCACAATCCCGCCATCAGATGCAACACTTGAAGGGCCACCTGTAGTCATGAGACGCAACTTTGACTGGAAGAAAGTGGACAGGTACGACAGAGGCTTGGTGACGATATCTATTAGCTCTGATCTGTCTGTCAGCATAAAAGAGCCTGTTGGATTGATCACCAACGGTTTTGATAACTGAGTAATCGTTTTAAGCAATTTTTAATCAAAAAAATTACAAATTCTCTGATTCCAGCATTTTAACCCTTAGATGCATGAGTGATAGTACCCTACAGTTTCCATAAGTGGGTCAAATATGAACCATATTAGAATTACTGTGTTTTTCATCGATTAATCAAGAACATAATCGGCAGATAAATCAACAACAACCAAAAATCATTAGTTGCCCTACGTCATAATGATTCATCTTATTTGCTTTGATCTGATCCCTGGTCTTGATCATAGATAAGAGCTGCAATTAACAATTATTTCTTTCTTAGATTAATCTGCTGATTGCTTTCTCAATTGATCAGTATCAGTATCGTTGCCAATCCTAATTATTCTGTTTTAGTTTTAGTGTTACTGCTGTTTATTTATTTTACTTAATTTATCCTACTTTATTGTCACAACCAAAAAAAAAAATTCTAAGTAAAGTTCTATCGCATCTTATCTCATCTTCGACTTGTGTTCATCTTGAAAAATGTGTGGAACAATTAAGCACTTAGCAAAATATTACAGTACTGATGCTCTGTTGTCAATGTTCCATCTCCTCCCTTTACAGGAGACAGCTGGTCAGCACAGAGAGCTGTGATGACAACGTGGTGAGCTACGGAGTCAGGAACAGCATCGCTGCATACCTGTCCTTTTCTAGGACTCAGCAGTCCACACAGATGGGAGCAGAGAGCAGGAAGAAGAAGAGTAAATCTCTTTATATGCTCCCTGAGAGCAGCCTCACAAACACGGACTATGATGATGACTTCTAGAGCCGGAAGAGGGATTCAAAAGACTGGAATACCTGCAGGTGGAGGGCAAAAGTCTGAATGTCTGCAGTGGCTGGCACTGAAGCATCCCCAAACATTGAAGTGTGTTATAATTTCTAATGTGAGCACTATGAAGTACTTTAACAATAACTTGAAAGCATGACTACTTACATGTTGACTCAACTCATGAAGAAGGACTATATGGAGTTTAACTGGACAACGGTGCAATCGAACTGTGAAGAGTGTTTAGTTAATACTGAGCAAGAAAAACAACCAGCCTGGCATTATGAAGGTCAAAAAGGAGACTTGAATGCTGTGTGTGTTGTTGGCTAATATTAATGTGTGTATGAGCATTAGTGGCTTTCAAACTAATTCCTGCTTCTTAATAAATGTCAGAAGGTGAAATGGATTGTGAAACCAGCTTGACACCAATATACAGTGTTTGTTTTTTGTTTTGTTTTTTTACCACTTTCATTTTTACCTCATTTGTTCCTAGTTTATATGGAAAACATGTTTCAAACAGTGAAAAATCCAGCAGATATGGAGAAACATGAGCAATAATTTGGGTTGCGTTTGGTCCTTTTTTGCGACTCCTGTTATTTGAGCATTTTCAGGGGCCTGAAGAGATAAAGCGGGCCATTAGTAACCCAGAAAGCCATGATTGTAGAAAAGTTGGAAAAATTGAAATATTTATATAGATTATTATTCATACACAGGCAATGCTCTTGCAACCCTTTTAGTTCTACCTACCAACTCTCCTGTGTTTCTGCTCACATTGTCAGACATATGTATCATACTTCACTCTCATGACTCTTGACTCAGATGCACCAGCAAAGAGCATAAAGCTATAGATATCGACGAATGCTGCTCTCTTTATTTAGACCCAAGGTTATGTTTTAACATACAGTCTGCTCTTCGAGGTTAGTGGTTATTAACATTCAAGGTCCAGCTCTTGACTACAGAAGAGGAAGTAGGTTTTAGGTTTTTCTGGCACTAGTGATTCAGCAGTGTTGATAAATGTCTACTGTTTGCATGCCTTTAATAAAGATATGCTGTTGGAAATAGCTGGAAATATGTTGGAAATATTGCTGCCTGTGAGACTGATCGATGACGTGTCATGCCTCATGGTAGAAATTTCCTGCACATTGATGTGCTAAAATAATACAGTGCTAACACTAAGCACTTAAAGGGAATGACAGACAAAAGAGATTCTGAGTGGATAGATACAAATCTACAGAAAAACAAGATGAACTGAGATTAGGAGAACAAAAAAGAGTATGCAAGTCTTACATGTATTAGTTTTAAGGTTTTTATTTTTGTATTAGTTGATTTGACACGGACAATACATGTAGACACAGTTACATCTAATTAAAGTGCAATCGATGCCATGTATATGGGACTTCTAGCCATGGCATAGCTGGTCTGTTACTGGATACAAGTCACATGGTAGATTTTGTAATTAAGCATCCAATCTGTTTAAAAATGGATCACAATCTGGTTTCTTTTGGATCACTTGGATAAAATGATGCATTTTGCTTATTAATCATTGAGTAGCTGGTCAAAAATAAGCGTACCCTTACATTAACAGTACTGGCTCACACCACAGGTCAACCGTATTTAAAAAAATACATACTGTTTTTTTCTGTGTACGTTTTTGTTGCTGCTCACATGGGGGACTTTTTTCATTACTTTTGAAGTGTAATTTGATCCTTGCAGAACAATCTCTTCTGTTGGTGACAGTGACAGTGTTGATTTTATAGTTCTTCAGTAGGTCCAGTCTCCACCATCTGGATTTGTATCATTCTGTGTGGTGATACAGGATCCCTGGTTCCAGTTGCTAGCACAATTTCCATCGATGACCCTTTCAGGGACGGCCGTGTCTTACAGGGAGGACTGAGTCACTTTTCCACCTTGAGGAATATTAGCATCTGGACAAAGTTATGTAATGTGATATTGCGACAATTGGAGAAAGGCACTCATGTATTGTTTTGAAGAAAGCCACAAAGAAATTGTTTTAGTACAACTTCTATCATCACTTCCCTTTTGAGTTTATACTGAAAACTCATCTGCCCCTTCAAGTGGCTGACCAGTTTATGCACTAGCTAACCTTAGTACCACCGGCATTATATGTAACCATAATAATGTTTTTAAGGAAAACTGCTACTTTTATTGGGCACCTTTCTACAAGCTCTGTATATGTATTCTTTTTGATTTTCTCCATAAAAATGTTATCCATATGACCTTTGAGCAGTCAGTCAGAGTCATGATCTCATGGAGAAAGTTCATCATATGTTTATGGAATACTGATATCATTTTATAATTTTATTATTATTTATTTTACACACACACACAGACATTGCAAACAATTGCATATTGGTATCTGTGTTCTGTTCATAATGAAAATGGTCTGACTCATATATACTGATGAATCCAAGTTTGAGATCTAGGCCAGTAACAGAAGTGTGTATGTAAGGTGACAAACAGCTACCATGAGGCATGACACATCATCCATCAGTCTCACAGGCAGCAATAAGTCCAACATTGACCCTCCATCACCGGGCCACTGTCAGAGGGTTGATGGTTGTCTTACAACAGGAAAAAAAGGCACTAACATTAAGCAGTCTATAACTGGTTAACAAGTTTATAATAAGTGGTTATGTGTGTCTTATAAACCAATAATAAATGTGTTAATTCTGCTATTGTTGAGCCACACGTTGCTGTCACAGCAAACTCGTAGACATTTGTGTGTGTGTGTGTGTGTGTGTGTGTGTGGGTTAGGCTAGGTTATTTGATGGGGGGACATATTTATTTAGAAAAGTTGGGGGGAGGGGGATAAATTGTTTTAAATTGTTTTAATGATGTGGCCTATTCATAACTTTGTAATTGAAATTTTGCACAACTGTAAATTTAGTAACTGTTTCTAATTTATTGTATATTCCACCTACCTGCCCAGGGACTACAGGTGGAAAATAGCAACTTGCTAAAATCTGGTGCAATGCATCTCTCCTTGTTATAATAATAATAATAATAATAATGGATTGGATTTGTATGCCGCTTTTCTAGGTACTCAAAGCGCCTAACAGGGTTCCAGGTTCCATCATTCATTCACACACAGTCATACCGGTGGTGGACGGAAACGTGGCTGCCATTTTGCATCAACGGTCCCTCCAAACACCACCTCAAACATACTGCAGTCATACACATTCACACGAGGCAAGGTGGGTGAAGTGTCTTGCCCAAGGACACAACGACCATGACACAAGTGGCAAGGGTGGGGATCGAACCGCCGAGCCTCCGGCCAACCCGCTCTACCACCTGAGCCACGGTCGCCCCATATATTGTTATAAACAGGGTTAATGTTCTATTGTGCACTGTCTCTGTTCAAATAAAGAAATAATAATAATAATACTGGGCTGATGTTCTCAGAGTCCCTACAGTCAAACAAACATCTGGCCAAACTGTTGATATTGTTGAATATCCTCTGTTGGGCTGATTCTCGCCAGTGTGATTGTCTCGCTAACTTCATGTGTTTACCATATGACAGGCTGACTGAGCGACTGCTATTCAAAAAGACGATAAATGGCAGCATATCTTTATTAAAGGCATGCAAACAGTAGATATTTATCAACACTGCTGAATCATTAGTGCCAGAAAAACCTAAAACCTACTTCCTCTTCTGTAGTCAAGAGCTGGACCTTGAATGTTAATAACCACTA